>JASDQU010308110.1:50404-71954 GCA_032191745.1 Picea mariana | reverse complement strand
ATATATATATATATATATATATATATATAAGAATAAGGAAAAATATATGCATAGTAGACAACCTAATTGTAATGTTTAAATAGTGGCTAGCTAGCTTGAAAATTAGCATTTGCTCCAAGAAACACAATCAAAACAATTTTTCGAGATTATATGACAATACTTATATATAAGAGAAAAACATAAAAGAAAAATACATATTATAAGACATAAAAAAACAAGAAAAACATAAAATGAGCATGTATCTTGGAGAAACTATGTATCATATTTTCAAATGTTAAATTCAACATTTAAAGAGAGTTTCAAAACATAATAAGTATTTTTCCAAAACACATTCTTACACAAACTGAAACACAAGATATGTGGAAGGTTGTAAGTCTTATAGTTGTTCAATAGAGTCCAAAATAATATGTACAATGTCTTTTATGTGATGTTACATGCTATAGTGTTATAATATCATATCTTTTTGTTGGAATTTTGTTCCACATTAATACACTTATTCTTTTGCTCTATTTTACTAACATTTTTAATAATGAGCTAAGGGGTATAAATATAAAAGCAAATAAAAGACGATCAATCAAAGGTGCTTATTTAGGACCATATTTCTACTAAAGGCAACATAAATATGTTAAGCAAAAAAAATTGAATGAATGCATGATTGGCTAAGTCAATCCATAATAGTATAGGTATGCCATGTACTAAGAGTTAAATGGCTTCATGCAAAAAGAATGTACAAAGAAATCTTAATTTGACACTATTTGAGACATAAAATGTTGATTCAACTTGAATAATTTGAGCTCAACAACATCGATCGCACAATATGGGACAATGGAAGTCTTGTAATTATTCAATAAAAATTGAAGTGGTGTGATTAGACATGCACTCTTAAAAATCAGTTAAGGCGATATAAGTATGAAAAAAATCAAATATGATCAAYCTAAGGTGCTTGTTTAGTTCCATATGTTCACTAACTTGAAAATTAACGTTTACTCCAAAGAATGAGATTTAAATAGTTCTTTAAGATGTTATGACTATACTAATATAAAAGGGAAAAAAAATATAAATCATTTGATTTAGGGAGGAAATTTAGTTAGTTATCTAATCTCTCCATTCCTACATTTCAAAATAAATCTAGACTTTATATTTAAGACTACATTTCTTTCTTTAAAAAATATATTAAATCAAACACACAAACATACATACATAAATTAAATATAATACAAATTATATACATTGTTTTAATTGTAAAAAAAACATCACCAAATTATTCAAAGGAATTGCCATGTAAAAATAAATTAAACACAAGACACACACTATATACTTAACTAAGTATATATGAGAAATCCTAGATGTGATATTTAAAGAGAAGCTAGCTTGGAAATTGACATTTTCTCTTAAGAACTAGATTTTGATGATTTTTTAAGATATTATGATTATAATTATATAGAAGAGAAAATACATAATATAATAATACACATCATTTGAAATAAGGAGGAAAATTACCATCTCTTTATGTGAAGGTTTTCACACATTATTTGATTTATTACAAGTCAACAATATATTTAGAGTTGCTATTTTTAATTATAATTTATGTAGTGTTTACATTTCAAAATAATTTTGGAGGCTTTATATTTAAGAACATTTTTTTTCTTTCACATCAAAAAATGATTTAAAAAAACTATCACATATAAGTAAATTAATTACATGACAAATTATATATATATATTGTTAAGTGTAGAAAAAACATCACAAGATTATTCAAATGCATTTCGACCTATCAAGAAATTAAGCACAAGATAAGCCATATATATTATTAATAGTAAAAAAAACTAGATATATAATAGACAACCTAGATGTAATAGTTAAATAGTGATTAACTAACATAGAAATTGACTTTTTCTCCTATGGATAAGATCAAAATGTTTTTCTTTTAATTATATGATTATACTTATATTTGAGAAAAAACAAAAAATAACAATACATAGAGTAAGATGTAAAAACAAATACACAAAATGAGTATGTATTTTGGAGAAACTATGTATCGTATTTTGAAATGTTAAATTCAAAGTGGGTGTTTCAAAATATAATAAACAACTTTTCCAAACATATTCTCGCACATACTGAAATATATAAGATATGTGGAAGGTTGAAAGTCTTGTGGTTGTTCAATGGACTCTAATGTAGTATGTACAACAAATCATATGTGATGTTACACACTATCTTGTTATAGCATCACATCCTTTTGCTAAAGTTGTGTTCCACACCAATACACTTTCTCTTCTACTCTCTCTTACTAGCACTTTTAATAATGAGCTAAGGCGTATAAATATAAAATCAAATCAAAGACAATCAATCAAAGGTGCCTACTTAGTTCCATATGTCTACTCAAGACAACACAAATATGTTAAGAAAGCACAATAATAAATGCACAAATGACCAAGTCAATAAAAATAATATAGACATGATAGGCATGCCATGTACTCATAGTTAAATGGCTTCATGCAAAAATCATGTATAGTGCATCCATTAAAGGTACTTATAGATATCTACTCAAGACGACATATTTATGTACACAATTAAATAAATGCACAATTGGAAAATATGTACTGGAAATAGTACAAACATATATATATATATATATATATATATATATATATATATATATATATATATATATATATATATATATACTCTGTCATGGATAGTATGACAGGGTTTTCCCATGTGGATCTGATGATGTAAAAAAATTATATATCCAATATAATTGAGCAAATTTTCTTTTTGGAAAAAAATTAATAAGAGATAAAAGGGATTCATGCAAAAACTGCTCATAAGGAATCTTGAGTCAACATTATTTGGCTCTTAAAAGTTTATTCATCTTCAGTAATCTAGGTGCCACAACAATTACAATTACAGTGTAACATGGGATGTTGGAAGCCTTGCAATTATTCAATAGGAGTTAATGTAGTATTTCTGAGATTTATTTACTCTAACTCTCACATGCACTCCCAACATTGAGTTGAGGGGTATAAATACAAAATAAAGCCAAATATGATCAATAAAAGTAATATACGTTCACTCAAAAAAAATACATACATGTCAAGAAACATAATTAAATAAATGTACGATTTCCTAAGTCAATATGAAATGGTGCAAACACGGCACGCACTAAGAGTTAAATGGAATTTATGTAAAAGTTTCTTATAAAAAAACCCGATTCAACATATTTGACTCTTAAAAGTTGATTCATCTTGAATCATTTGGGCTTCACAACAATAACATTGTAGCATGTGATGTTGGAAGTCTTGTCATTATTCAATAAATTTCAAGTTGTATGTTTATATCTAACTACTGTAACTGCCATATGCACTTAGCAACGAGCTAAGATATGCACACACACACACAAAAAAAAATTAATTAAAAATAATCAATCATTGTTACCTACTTAGACTCACATGTCACCCCACAACAACAATTTAATAAGTGCAAAATTGGATAAGTCATTCTGAGATAGCACACATGCTATATACTAAGTGCTTAAAAGCTTCATTGTACAAGCATGCCATGTACTAAGTGCTTAAATAGCTTCAATCTTTGACTCAACAATATCCCATGTTATAGTACAAATATGAAACATACTAAGATTTTAAAGAGCTTCATCTCTGACTCAACATTATCCCAAATTGGAAAAGCGTGCAATGTACTAGGAGCTAAAAGGGCTTCATGCAAAAGTTTCTTACAAAGAATTTGATTCAAGATTATATAACTCTTAAAAGGTGATTCATCATGAATAATTTGGGCTCCACAACAATAACAATGTAGCATGGTACATCAAAAGTCTTGTAATTATTCAATAGAAATCAATGCCATATGTTTAAATCTTACTACTCTAACTCTCGCATGATCTCTTAACAATGAGTTAAGGAATATATATATACAAAATAAAGTTGAAAACAATCAATCATAACTACCTACTTAGACATGTTTCCCCAAAACAACACTTTAATAAATGCATGATTCATCAAGTCATTTTGAAATCACACAAACATGCTATGCACTACGTGTTTAAAAAGCTTCATTGTACAAACATGTCATGTACTAAGTGTTTAGAAATCTTCAATCTTTGTCTCAACATTATCCCATGTTGTAGTACAAATATGTAATGTACTACGTGCTTAAAAAACTTCATTTCTACTCAACATTATTCCTTACCATAGTACAAACATATAATATACAAAGTGTTTCATGAGCTTTATTCTTGACTCAACATTATCCCATGCCCCATGCCACAACACATTGCATATTTTAAACATCATCTTACAAGCATGTATTAAATGTTTTAAAAACTTCAATCTTTAACTCAACATGATTCCATGCCATTATAAGTACTTAAAAAGTTTCATTAATACAAACATAAAAAGCTTCAATCTTTAACTCATCATCACATAAAGTACTTAAAAAGTTTCATTAATACAAACATACAATGTACTAAGTATTTAAAAAACTTACTTCTTTACTCAACATTATGCTACATTTAACTCATCATCAAATAAAGTACTTAAAAAATTTCATTAATACAAACATACAATGTACTAAATATTTAAAAAACTTACAATGTACTAAATATTTAAAAAACTTAGTTCTTTACTCAACATTATTATTATACTACACTKYATATATACAATGTCCAACATTATCCCATGCTATATAACAAATGTGTTTAAAAAATTTCATTTCTAAGTCAACATCGCTTCAATCTTTGACTTATCATCCCATGAAGTACTTAAAAAGTTTCATTAATACAAACATACAATGTGCTATGTTTAAAAAACTTCGTTCTTTACTCAACATTATCCCATGCATACATTGCATATATGCAATGTACAACATTATACTATGCTACATTGCATATATGCAATGTAGCAAATGTGTTTAAAAAGTTTCATTTCTAGGTCAACATTATCCCATTCTTGATGCAATGTAGCAAATGTGTTTAAAAAGTTTCATTTCTAGGTCAACATTATCCCATCCTTGAAGCTTGATTTGTCCTTTAACCATTTGGATTAAATAACAATAACCCAACCACTTATACATTTCCACGGTTATGAGAAACTCAACAAGGTGGCAAGAAAAAGTCTACAAATTGTAACTACCTTGCATTTACACATGAAGGTCACGTGAAGTATCATGAGAAACCTGATAAAGTGGCCAGAAACATCAAAGAAGGCTAACTACCTTGCATTTCAGCGAAATTACTAACATTTCAGCGAAAGTGGCCATGGAAGAATTCTTTAAGTAGACACACAAAGAGGATATACACACCATTTTAATAATAATGACATACACAATGCGCATATACCCACATAGCATTTTAATAATAATAACATAAGAATGTGTAATGCTCATGTCATCGAGGTTGACCGGGTCAGGTTGACTGAACGAAATTTGCATAAAATTTCGGGCCATGCTTTCTAATAATTAATATACTATTTCTCCCACGAATCCACGTCATGGATGCTTTATACGCATAAAAAAACCGAAGAATATTGCAAGCAATCTCTATGGATTGGCGAAAAAAAAAACAAAGGATAAATCAAATTTGCACAATGATTAGCAATCTGGATTGTTCTGAAAAGAACGAAGGATAAATCAAATTTCCACAATGATTAGCAAACTAGGACCCCTGGACAACTCAAACAAGATATTAAAATTTCCAATATAGGACACCTAGACAACTTAAACAAAAATAATAAAATTTCCAAAATTTGGAAAAAAACAAACCTAAGAATTTTCAAACATAGACATAGAAATAATTAATGTTCTTTTAAAAACCACATTAAAAAAAATTCACCCAAATACTAATTCAAACAAAAATAATAAAATTTTCCAAAGATGGGAAATAAAAACAAATACGATGGGAAATAAAAATAAATATAATAATTTTACACATTAAAAAAAATAGAATTAGGAAAATAAGTTTAAACAACATTAATTTAAATAAACATAATAAAATTTATTTTCTTTTAATATAGTAAAATAAAATAAATTAACTATTCAATATTTACTAACTATTAACGAATTTGAATTATTTTCTTAATAATAACCTACATTCATACATAATAACAAATAATAACTATCTTTACCAATATACCACTGAATTATAATAATTTTTTAGCACTTTAAAAGAAATAACCAAACAAAAATTTCCCAAAAAAACTAAACATAAAATTTCACAAATTAAAAAAAGTGACATTAATTTTTTTTAAAAATACACACGCACACCGACTTAAACAAATAATAAGATGAAGAAACATACGCATAATTATTTTTCCATTTAAAAGAAATACACACGAACCCAAGAAAACAAACACACCAAATTTTAAAACCAAAAAATACACACAAGAAGATTTTTTTAAGGCCGATGCCTAAACCCTAAACCCTAGTATCTCTAACCCTAACCCAGCTTCCAACCCCTGAACCCAAAAATAACGGCTGTACGTAATTAACGTGTGACAAATAAACGGAAGCAGCAGAGTGCCGACTTTCTCAGTCTACTGTCCCCGCAAATTGATGGTATGGAATTTTAGAATGAAATGGATTCTCCGTTTGATGTTATTGTTTTTACCTCTGAATTCATTCTCATTCCTTGGATGAATGATTCTCTTCACCTCCCTTCCAATTTCCGAGTCATTTCCATGCAAAAACCAACTCATCTTCCCCCTTGTTCCCTTTATAAAGCAACCACATACTCATCCCACCACACTTCATCCTTTGGATTGTTCCATCCAACCCATTCCGAATTCCCAGAGCTCTTCTCTGTTTTTGAGTTTTGCTGGTCTTCCCTGCATTTGAGAATCGTTCCCGAGACCTTTTGTATGCATTGAACCAGGAAAATTTGAATTCCTCGCTTCCCTACCTGCGTTTTCAAGCTCGAAAAAACCATGGCTGCTAGCGATCATTCTCATCATTTTTCTCAGGCTGAATCGGGTGCCTGGTGGTTGCTGGCCCTTCCTGTTGCCATAAACAACCAGGTTGCTATTATCTCTACCTCCGAAACATTTTGTAATACATGGGTACTCTTTCTTTCAGTTTTGCTCATAGCCATGGTGGTAGTTCTACTCTCATGGCTATCACCCGGCGGTCCTGCTTGGGGGGGCTCCCTGACACGGAAACCCACAATCCCGGGGCCGAGAGGAGTACCCATACTGGGAAACCTCACGGTCATGTGCAGTCTGGCGCACCGTCGGTTGGCTTCCCTGGCAAAAGCCTGCAATGCGCAGAAGCTCATGGCCTTCAGCATGGGCTGCACCCGCGCAGTCATATGCAGCCAGCCTGAAGTCGCTAAGGCTATCCTTAACAGCTCGGCCTTCGCAGACAGGCCCATCAAGGAATCCGCTTATCAGCTCATGTTTGATAGAGCAATTGGGTTCGCTCCTTACAGTGAGTACTGGAAAAATCTCCGGCGAATTGCTGCCTTACATCTCTTCTCTGCAAGAAGAATCTCTGCCTTCGAATCCCATAGGCAGGCCTTGACGAACTCCATGTTGGAGTCCATTGAGCTTTTGGCACAGTCACAGCCCAATTCTTCTGTTAAAATCCGTGGGATTCTGCAGAAGACTTCGCTGAATAACATCATGGGGTCCGTATTTGGAAGGAGTTACAGCTTTGGCTGTGGGGATTCTGAGTCTGAAGAGCTGGCTTCAATGGTGAAAGAGGGATATGACCTCTTGGGCATCTTCAATTGGGCAGACCACCTTCCTCTTTTAGGATTTCTTGATTTGCAGGGGATAAGGAGGAGGTGCTCTGACCTGGTTCCGAGAGTGTATGCATTCGTGCAGAATATCATTGAAGAGCACAGAGCTAGTCCTGCTAACAGAGACAAAGGAGATTCGGACTTCGTTGATGTGTTGCTGTCACTGCAGGGGACTGAGAAGCTTAGCGACAGTGATATGGTGGCCGTTCTCTGGGTATGCCCACATCTTTTACTTCAGTATTAAGTATTGGTTTTACTTCAATTTTAATCTAACTTCATTTTGTTTCACTTGAGTATGTTGCAAATCATTCCTGGATTTGTGTCTTTAAAGTATTGGTTATATTATTGCAGACTGCACAGACATTATGTACACACACGCACTTACTCTGTATCAGGTTTATTGAATATGGATATTAGCATAGACCCAACTAAAATCAGGGGTTAAATATGCACCGCCAAGTTACTAAGCTCCAGGATGTTTATCCAGAGTTCAAGTAACTGACCCACATCTTAAACAATGGAATTTAAGAACCTAGAGCTTCAAGAACTTGAGGTGCATATCGGATTAGGTGGGTTTTTAATATTTGAGGGAGATGAATTCTGTTGTGCGTTCGTAGCTGCTAAAAAGGAAGTTTGTGTGATTGGTTTAATGGTTTCACCGACTTAGAATATCTGAAGGTCTAAATTGCATGATTAGTTATCTAATGGTTTYACTGTGATTGGTTTATTGATTTTACACCTCTTGGCAAGGCCCCTCTTGTATGATTGGCAAGGCCACTTTTGTATGAAGGCTGGATGATTTGCTGGCATCTTTTTCAATTAGTAATYAATTCATTTATCTCTTGGGTGTGTCTGCAGCTTATTTTATCATATGCTAGCTATAAGCCGCGGGTTTGTTTCTTAAGTATTCCARTAATTTGTGTAACAAATTTTGGATCATCAATGGATTCGTTGACCGCGTGTTTTGCCTTGTATGATTGGTTTTATGTTTTGTGTTTTTTAATCCTAACTCCATTCTTATGGGAATCCTCTCATCTGGCTTGGGAGATTCACACTAGCTCTGTATGGATTTTTTATCATCACAGTCTAGACTCTATATACAGATTTAGTTATTCGGGAGCCAGCAGTCATGTTTCTCTTTTCTAGTTATTAGGGAGCCAGAAGTCATCTTTCTCTTTTCTCTTTTCTGTTCTTCATGATTTGCTGGAATTTTAAAATCGAATGAGTTGTTTGTTTGGTATTTTGCCTTACCGTGATGTGTTTGTTTTTTAATAGCTTAATGGTGCATATGTGTTTTGCAGGAGATGATCTTCCGTGGTACAGATACTGTTGCAATTCTTTTGGAATGGATCCTTGCAAGGTTAATTCTTCATCCCGATATCCAGGCCAAGATTCATGAGGAGCTGGACTCCGTGGTTGGAAACACGCGGCAATTAACAGAGTCGGACATTCCCAAGCTTCATTATCTGCAAGCAGTTGTGAAGGAGGTTCTGAGGATCCACCCGCCTGGTCCATTGCTCTCTTGGGCCCGGCGTTCCATTCATGATGTCCATGTTGGTGGGCATCTGATTCCTGCTGGAACAACTGCATATGTAAATATGTGGTCAATCACTCATGATGAGAAAATATGGGAGGATCCTCTCAGCTTCAAGCCAGATCGGTTCTTGCCATCGGCTGGGGGAGTGGATGTTAATATCATGGGAAGTGATCTGAGGCTGGCACCCTTTGGATCAGGCCGAAGGGCTTGCCCTGGAAAGGCCTTGGGATTGCAAACGGTCCATACATGGCTTGCAAGGATGCTCCACCATTTCCAGTGGTTGCCTTCACAAGACCATCCTGTAGACCTCACAGAGGTCTTAAGGTTGTCATGTGAGATGGAAGCCCCGCTGTATGCAAAGCCCATCAAAAGGAACACAGTACCCTTTCAATAGGGGGTAGTAAAAGAGCTCCAAAGGCTGGCAACTTCACTGTAAAAAAATGTTCCAGCCATTGTAGATTCCTGTTATAAATTTTTGGGTATGTTTTTTAGCTAATTATTCTGCAGGTATCTTTGATTTTTTGAAGTTATTTTGGGACAATGATGCCAAAGGAAGCAAGAATTTGAAATGGAGGGTATATGTGTGGGGACTGCACTGTAATGGGTGTTGGATGTATTTTTGCGTCGACGAACCTCCAAGTGGGAAAGTGGTGTCTGCATACCCAACCTTTTGCTGGTAACCAAGTACATTGAAAGAAATTTGTGCACTTTTGTGATTCAGATCGGATCCGAATATATATATGTTAATGGAATGAATGGTGATTTGTCCAAAAGAAGGTTGTATATATTTGTCGTTATGCATATGGGATTTCAGTGAGTCAAACTATAACGGTTTGAAGTTTTCTTATGCTACTTTGTCCTCTTGTGTGATGTGTGAGCAAATCTGCTATTGCCTGCTATAATATCCTTATAAATTCAAGTATGTACTTTATTTGTAAGTGCTAGACAGTGGGATAAAACTATTCTTGGTTCTTTGAGAACATTGACATGCTGTCATGGTTCACTAGTTTCATGATCATATATAAATTTTCCACTGTAGGTTCTTAAAGTGAGGCAAATTTGAGGAAAATGGATGCCCATTAATAGAATTTTAGTCAAAGGGCTTTTGGATGGTTTTTTTGCTGTTTTATTTGAATTTCATGGATATTTTTATATTTCAAAAATTCTTAATTTTAAAAGGTTGAATTTAAGTTTTAAACTATTTTTAAAGACAAATCTGGGGAAATGGATGCTCATTAGTCTAATTGTAGCATTATAATTAAAGAGATTTTGTATAGTTTCTTTTGCTGTTTTACTTGAATTTCATGAATATTTTTATAATTTAAAAGATTTTTAATTTTAGAAGATTGAATTTAATTATGCAATTACTTAAGAATATATCTACTTGGTAAAGTTGTTAATTAAGAATATGTCTATCGGATATGATTATTAATTTGTTTATTCTAAATAAATTTTGCATCTTAGTTATTATATAATGACTTGTTTATTATTGTGAATTTAGAAAGATTTGTTTAACTTTAATATGAATTTTAGTTTTATTAGAAAAATTATGTTATCAGAAAACTATTTACTATAAAATTCAAATTCAAATTATTGGAGTACTATTCATTAAATTCAATATAATTTAAATAGAAAATAAATTCAATATATAATTTAAATAAAAAATTACTGTAAAATTAAAGGTTTTTTTAATAGAAATTTTTTTATCAGAAAACTATTTACTATAAAATTTAAATTATTAAAATACTATTCATTAAATTTAATAAAAATTTAAATAGAAAATTATTATAAAGTTTAAATAGAAAAGTTATGTTATTAAAATATTATTATGTTATTAGAGTATTCACTATAAAAACTGTTTTTTTCATATTTTTTTTTCAATATTCTTTTTACTGAAAACACTATATTATTAAAGTAATATTTATTATAATATTTTTTTATGAAAAAAACTATATTATTTAATTAAATTTTTTATTATTTAATTAAAAATTATGTTGTTTAATTACTTTTTTGGAGTGTTTTTTTTCAATTTTTTATATTATTTAATAAATTGAATTTTTAATTTATTTTAAAAATCAAATTATTATTTAATATGGAATGAGTTTTTTATTTAAATTTGGATGTGTATATTTTTAATTAGAATATCAAACAGTTTTTTAATTGGAATACAGAGGTTGATTGATGCTATGAAAACACAAAAATCTTGCAACTATAAATTGTTGTGAATCAATCAATTAGAATGAAGTGGAATCGCTTTTTCATTATTCCTAGTATAAGGGGCAGAAAACAAGGGTTGGGTAAATGAAGATACATTCATACATAATTATGTTTTAGTTGTCTATTCTTATTATTAACCAATTAATAATAACTTGATAAATATGACATTAATAATAACTTGATAAATATGACATTGATAAACATTAACATTTCACAAGTTGTTCAATTAATTAATACTAATTTAATATAAATATAAATATTTAATGTTATATATATATATATTTATTAATTGTTTAAATATATGGACATTACTTCTATACTTCTATTAATATATTTTTGGTATTTTTTTTTTTTAAATGAGAAACAAGGTGAGTTTCCTTTCAGCAAAACTTGGAAGCATGTGAACTATTTATTATTTCTTAAGTTTTTTATTATATGATTACTTGTTAAAACAATTTTAGATTAAAAATGGATGTGAATTCAAATGTTTCATTCTCCTTATGTAGAGTCAATGCCATTGTGACAATGCCAAAATTAGAATGAAGTGGAATTGCTTTATCATATTTCTAGTAGGGTGGCAGAAAACGAGGGTTGGGTAAATGAAGATATAGTCACATACACAATTTTGTGGAAGTTGTTAATTTTTATTATTAACCAATTAATGATAACTTGATAAATATGACATTGGCAAACATTAACATTGTTTTCCAATTAATTAATGTTAACTAGAGATGTTTTTAAAGATGGAAATTTATTTTTAAATGTAAAGACCTTGGTGAATCTTACTAATCCTTCATATGCCAACTATAAATGTTTGGCAATATTTTTGTAAAAAATTTAAATTTCTAAAGATTTTATATATAGTTTGTATAAAATTTTGGCAATTTTAAAGGTAAAATAAATTTATCCTATAAAATTTGGGTGAATCATTTTTAGAATAGTGAATTGTTTTTTTGGGAAAAACCTTGGAAAATTAGCCCATGAGGGAAATTTAGCCCCTAATATTGCTAACTTAATATAAATASGAACATTTAATTATTTAAASACATGGACATTATTTCTATAGTATATTTTTGGTWTTTTTTTTTTTTGTGAGAAATAARGTGGGCTTACTTATGTGACCAACATTTATTATTTCTCAAGTTTTTTATTATATGGTTACTTGTTAAAACAATTCTAGATTAAAAAAATGGATGAGAACTCGAATGTTTTGTTCTCCTTATGTGGTGTCTATGTCATTGTGGAAATGCTAAAATTTCCATCAAAAACTAAAAAAATGATTTGCATGTACTATTTCTCAATTTTTTAATTATATGGTTATTTGTTAAAACAATTCTAGATTAAAAAATGGATGAGAACTCAAATGCTCCATTACCCTTATGTATTGTTGATGTCACTATGACAATGCCAAGATTAATGTTCCATAAAAGACCAAAAAAATTATTTGCATAAACAATTTTATTCTAGAGGCACTTATGATGGTGTTAGTTCTATGCTTACATCAATCAACAATACTTTATGCCACTACAACAACTTAATATGCCACGTTAGCACCAACAAACAACAAAGTGGGATCCCTAGAGGACACAAGGCTATGCCATCAATGAACCCACACCTAACATAGTGATAGATTATGACCAAACAAGATTAACCTTGACACAATGCTCAAGGTAATTTGGACTACCTTGAATAAAGTAGTGGTCATTATCCTTGTGTATAGATATTATATCGAAGTTCATTTGTAACATCACCATAACATAGTGGCCATGCTTAGTTTGATATCACTTGTAATGAAAATATTGTACAATTATGAAGCATGTATCTCTCATATGGCATGGATTTATTTAGGATGTTTATGGATGCTCTTTAGTTTGTTATTGTGTAAATTACTAAAGAATAACAATGAATATCAAGTATTTCAAATTGATAGTGCATTTTCTCATGCAAACCATGCATTTTCTTATGCAAACCATGCAAATCATATATACCTTACCATTATATAGCATATCTACTCAAGAGGATGTAAGTATTGGTAATATATTATGTGCAACATTCCTCTTTGCATGATCATATAATATCACTTATACAATATCTATTATATTTGTTAAACCTCCACTTTGTTATATTGCACTTTTATACTCATTATGGTTTCCCTTCATAGTTGTTTACTGTGTGGGGTAGAACAATACTATTCTTAAAGGACCATGATTGATGGCAAGCCTATACCTAGACCTATTTTCCCTGAGGATAACTACAACTTACCTCTGCTAGCTTTGTTTCGATTTCTCTAATTGATACACATGAATCTCTTGAACCAAATCTTCTAGGTTCACATTGGTTCCACTCTTTCAATCTCTATTAATTCAACTGAATATCAACGAATATATATTGACAATCATCATCTCTTCACATCGCAGAATGGGATTTCAATCTCTAGGGCTTCTATAAATTTGATCCCTTCCAGATTCTATTCTTCCTTCTAATCTCACTGGTTCCAACCTTCATCTCGTCCTTCTAGAGATTACTATTCTCTGCTCATTGATCTACTATCAATGAATATACGATTACTCTATTCACGGAGTAACTTCCCAAACTAGCTTGCACATGCGTTGAATATGCAATGATACTCTGTTTTCTAGTTTCTAATTAAGCTTTGATAAGATTCTGCAAGGTTTAGAACTACAAGTTCTACCCAAATGCAATCTTTACCACTGAACTGGAATTCTTTTCAAAATTCTACCCAACTCACCTCTAGAATTTGAATCAACTAATGATTCTACCCCATTCATTCATTACCAGTGTGACATGCACCTAAATGTAGCTTTTACACAGAATTACACCATTCATCAACATCATTCAAGCATATAATATACAGAATGTAAAGAACAATCACACACGGTATATTGATGAATCTGCTATCTTCATTAACACAATGAAAAACTGTACATGCATGATTTCAAAGAACCTCACCTACCCTAGCTATGGCCTGTTAATCCTTCAATTGACCATCTTTCTCACTATCGAACTCTCTCTTTGAGTTCTTCCCTTTTGGCTTACAAAACTCTCTTTTTTTAAAAACCCTAAAGAAACTCTCCGCCTCCTTCCCTGAGAGTTACTTCATTCGTTGTTTACAAGACCCAGCTTCCTCAACTCTTCAACTGCTTTCCTATAGTTCAACCACTAATTCTATTCTTAGAAAAACTACACCTACTCAACTGCTTCACGAATCATCCCTACATTCCAGGGATTGGTTACATGACTCAATGCCTTCATAATTACTCTTTAAATGACACATACCGTTAAGCATATATTCTATCTATTCTTATTAAGGAATAAAATGCTTTATACATGGGATTTTTTTTTTACAAAGGCCCCTCCTTGGGCTGAGGTCAAGATCTAGAAGTCTATCTAGACATTCATGGTTTAGTTTGGGGACTAACGCTCCTACATCAACAATCCCCTTTTAGCAAAAATCATTATTATCCAAGCATAAACACTACTAGTCTTTGTCTAGTTGTTGGTACCATTTGAAGCAAGTTAGTGGTTGGATGCCAACACAAATGCAATCTGGGCGTAAGAATCATGGGCTTGTTTTGGCCAAATCATTGGTATCAAAGTATAAACACTACTTGTCTCCATCTAGTCATATATACACATGGACACAATCTCATGAAAAGAAGCACGAGGTTGATCTTACTCCCCCCCTCAAATCTTCTTTCATGCTCAACACTATCCAACATGGCAAAAAACCTTAACTCCAACAACTTTGTTGGATGAGATTTTAGATTATCAAATCCACGATGAAAGATGCACTTGAAAGGCATCAAGAGGATATGCTAATCCAAATGGAATTATTATTCCAAAGAATCATTCTTAAAACAATCCCTACTAATTATGCACAATTTACATCAACATCATTTTGTAATCACAATGTTTTCAAGGTCCTTGTAATCCTTAACATCCTTGGTGGGACCATGTTTTGGCATGTTTATATCACCTTTTTCATTTTGTTTTTGCACTTTATTGTTTATTTTTCACCTCTTTATATCTATAACTATAACCATTTTGGCTCATATCATTTATATTCTGTAGAAGTGGTGTCTTTTGTTCTTAAATTGTAGATAGAGTTGCTATAGATCGAATGCATGCTACAAGAATCAAAGGAATGGTGTGTTGTGGAAGAGAAATAATTCTATAGAACACCGACTGTTGTGGATCCTTTCCTAATAATGAAGTCTCATTCGCTGCGAAAATGTGAGGTTCACCATTTGCTATGGATCTATGCACATTGCATACTATTGCAACTCCAAATCAATAACACCATTTCTACGAGCTCCAGTCATCAAAGTTAGTGTTGTGAATCCAAGACATCGAGCATGTCACTCATCATCTATTACTAGTTTTCAAAGATCACGTTATTGTTATTGAGTTGCTACGGAACCATGGACCAACAAAAAAAGTTTCTATGATGTTCACGTAGTTTACCACTACGATGATGACTGCATAGATATCTTTGATTGTGGTTACAAAGGATCTCCAAAAGAATTAACATTGTGCTATATTCCAACAATTGATTAGTTATGTTAGATTCTTAGTCTTATCATTGTTGTAAATGTGTAATTGAATAATATTCTCTATTTTGATTAAATGGATGACAGATGTTAGCAACTACTTTAAGAGTCACCAATTCTTCAAGTGAGTGGCTCATTATTTCTATTCAATGATTTTGTTATTCAATGAAACTAGAAAGTCACAATTGCCCCTTAGATAGAAAAAAAAGACAAATTTCCAACGCAAAGGAGATCGTAGAAACAAAGACAAAAATAAAGTTTTCACTATAAATCTTATATTTTCTTAATACAAGCACATTTCATTAGCATTATGTATGATAATTTGATTACTAAAGAAGATTTAGAACTGTAAGGCTGCTCTAGTACCTTTCTCCATAGAGGAAGGGTTCACTATGATGGAACTTGTTGTTTCTCCATTTTGCTTATGTTTTTTGATTCAGATTGGATCATTATATTAATTTTCATCTATCTCGATGCTTTTGGAGTGGAAAAAATTGGAGGAATAAGCTTGTAGGATCATTTTAATAGCAGGTCCCAATTTGGAAAATTGGGGTTTCAAACCTTCCATAACCATTTTGAGGCATCAAACGACATTTTTTGGGGTTAAAAATTTTCTAACAAAACTTGGACCCTGTGATAGTATTATACACATTGAAACCTTTCCAACGATACAAAAATCATGTCCATCAGAGCTCATATGCAAAATTTATTCCTCCCGCAAGTTGACCTACCATGTTGACCACCATGGTACCAGAGGATGCCACACCAGGCCCTATTACTCATGCATATGGGGTTACCCATGTATGTAATTTCAAGAAGATTCTAGAAGGTCCTAAACCTTATCACAATTGAGGGTTAAGGAAGTCAAAACCATACCCTGAGATGGCTATCAAGTTATGTTAAATACCGGGATGCTAGGAGGAGAAGAGGTTCCATTATGATGCTATTGTATTTTGTTCCATAGAAAAGAATAACATCTGGGATTTGAAATTAGAGAGCATAATAGAGGGGGTTAATTTTCTGTAGCAACCTAACAGGCCACAGGGCTCAGGGAACTCCATAGAGTTCCTTCTTCTTTGTACTTGTATTATTTCCATACCAAAGAAAAGAGATTAGAACAACCTCACCTTCTAGTTGGTTTTTCTCCCATAAGGGTTTCCTAGAGAAAATCTTTGTATTATTTTGTGGATGGTGTGTGATTGTATTTTACCATTCTCTATTATCCACATTTTATCTATTTTATGCATAAGCAGAGAATTAGTAACCGAAGATTATGGAATCTAAAAGAATTTTACATTCATACTGTAGATTTCAGTTTTATTTATCAGATCTCTTGTGACGAAGTATTCTAGTGGAATATCCACGACAATTTATAGATAATTTTTAAACTGTATATTTATGTTTTTCATTTGATTGCTTAAATGTTTGTTAACTTTATTTCTTGATTTTTTTTTATAATTTAAAGTGTGTGTGTGTGTGTGTTCAACAAGCATTGATTTCATTATCAGTTAATCATACATCGTTATAGGTTTCATGATAGAAAACATGTGAATATAAATCATCAACCATGATTTTGCTATTACAATTTGTTGTTTTTCAATTAAATAGAATTGGGTTTCTAGGTAATTGTTAACAACATGATAAGAAATTTCCAACTAGCTCAATAATCGTTAAGTATTTCATATATTTTGCACGACACCTCACAAGCTTACAAGTCCGACATTTACAATTATGTCCACTAGTAGACTAGATGCCCTGTTAGGAATTAATAGGATATATATGATCCAAAAAATACTTAGATGCTAATCAATATTTAATACATATAAACATCTACTTGATTACATGGAGTTTCGATAAACCATGGGCCAGGAGCTTCGGCCCTCGACCCTTTTTCCACCAACTATTACAATACACAAACTTAAATTTATGTGGTGCCATATACGGTTAAGGAACAATGTGATGGTACAATGGTTAGGCGATTGGTTTGGTGGGAGGGAGACCCGGGTTCGATCCTCCGGGCTCCAACAAAATTTGAACCAACATTACCCATTAATGGCCAACGGGAGGTTGCCATGTGGAAACCTCTCATTGATCTATCTTCTCTATGTGTCAATACACAATTGGTCCACCTGTATGTACGTTATGATGCATCACCTTGCCAATGTGACATGCCACATCACCAACTACGTATACAATCATGCCACGTGTCACCCTTGTAGTGGTGACATGTGTCACCTTTGACCTTGTTGACTTTTGAGGTGATTTTGACAACATTGGAAATCTATAACCAAGCTCTACGCATTGATGTTATTTTTGAGAAGTTTTGAGACGATCAAATTTTGAGCATTTTTGAACCCTTCTGGACCTCTGTGAACGTTCCTGATCCTCTTGGACCTCTGTGAGCATTCCTAGATCCCCCTAGATCGTTCCTCCCCATTGGAAGCCTTTTGGACCACCAAAAGTTTTGATTACTCACTAACTAAGTGAGGGTTGAGCTCCCTCACCCTTCCGATCTCTATCCATTTTTCTTTACTTGGTTTTACCCCTTTAAGACCAACTCGAAGATATTCCACATCACCTCACTGTGAGGTCATGATTCTTCTATCATGAATAACATTTTCTTGTAGCTTGTTTAAATATTTTGGAGAAAAATCATAAACTTCCGGAACTTGAATACTTTCATCTTCATCCATAATCATAGGAGGCTCAAAAAGATTCAAATTATCAACATTTACCACTAAATATATTTGCATGTAGGCTGGTAGATCTAAATGAAAGACATTATTACCAATATTTTCCAAGATCTTGAATGGACCATATCAGATTGGTCTTATATTTTTACCTTCACCTTTCATTCTATCCTTGCTGATATGTAACCAAACTTGATCACTGACTTCACACTGATGATCAACCCAATGTTTTCATGCCTTGCTTTTATTTGTCTTGGCTCTTTTCCAAATTTTCTTGTATTTCTTGATGTACCTGCTCGATATTTTGAATGAACCTTTTATCTTTATCTGTATCATCCTGTCCATCCTCTTTACTTTCTTATAAAAAAAAAACTCCATAGGTGATTTAGGAAAGTACCCCATGTTGATATTAGGGTAGCCGTGGGAGGTATTAACCTCCACTTGTAACCTTTGATGAGACTAGAATATTCCGGGAAGAAAGATGTTGGTTTACTTGTGGGCTGACCCAGGTTCTAGCTATAGGATTACCAACTTCCCTCATGCCATCGACACTTCTAGATACCAGAAGGCAACAAAGTGCACAAAGTGCACTACGCAGTCTCACCCGAGATGGCCTCTATAGGTGGTCGCAAGACTCATATGTTTGCAACCATGGGATGGGATGTGTTTCTCTCAGAGACATTTAACATACTTATTGTTAACCTTCAAAATCTCATTAGATATTATTCTAGACCACTGTCAAAACTATTATAATAGGAATTCATTAACCATTATAGCCGCATGTGTTCAATGACAAGTAGTTATCTACTGTAACACATGATTCTGATCTAAACACTAGCTATAACATTCATTTATTTTGAGCTATTTTTCAGATTCCATTAGTTTATTCTTAGTGCTTAGTGCTATTCCTTTTATCATTTAACATGTTCATCATAAGCTTACTAAAGCTAATACAATTAGAAGCACTACATACATTCACACAAAACATAGATATACCATGGTTCACCCCCTTGGGCTACCACCACAAAGATTTGTCACTTGGGATCTTTATTCATCTTCATGCAAAATCTAGTGTTGTGCACTATACAGTCCTTTCTTCATTACAACTGATCTCCATAGATCACACCATTCTCTCAACAATACACACTCTAACAAAAAAGGGCAACCCTCTCCTCGTCCTAATACATTCTACTTATACAAAACCTAAAAGGATTAGATTTTTCCACTTTCTAGTTGACTCATTCATGGCTGGTCCTTGATCTAACCATTCTCCAAGTTGGTGCTTCTGCACTTTCCAATTGCTCCACAACAGTTTGTCCACTTTGTAACTGCTTTTCTCAACACTACTTTTTCCTCTTTTTCTGACATTGTTTTTCTTCTAATTCCGACGTGCTCCCCTATTTTCCGGTGCTTCCTTAATTATTTACCAAAATTGGGCTACACCAATAGGCCCCCGACAATGACATTGTGACTCGTCTCGAGTTACTCATAGACTCCTACATCTTTCACTGCTTGTTCTAGTGCTTCATACATCTGTGCTATATGCTGACATTGCTCCTTATCCTGGTTATTGTTCTTCATCATGGATTCTACCATCTGCGTTGTGACTGGGAGTCTCAATATTTCTCCCCCCTCCAAGCCTATTTGTTCTATGTGCAGTTTCATTGTGTCGATCTCCACGACCAACTGTTCAGCCTTGTCTTGCAGGGGCTCCAATTGAGCCTGTTTTGCAATTTTCTACGCCTGCACTACTTTCTCCTCTACTTATAGGCTTTTCATTTCTATCAGAGTCTTGATTTTCTCGGGCAGTGACATTATATTTTGTTGGTGTTTTACATCTTCCATTACTGCATGCAGTTTATCTTCCCTTCCTTGCAGGTTTTGCAAGCTCCCATCTTCTAAGAGTTGTGTCCACAGTTGGATGCTCTTCTCCAACAACTTTGTTATTCTTTATATTGCCTGTGCTATGCTTTCTACAGATGTTGTTGCATATTGCTCTTACTTCACTCTAACTTCTGGAGGAGTAGTAGGTATTGTGCACTCCTCCAACTCCTTTATCTAGTCCTTGTATTGCTTCATGGCGAACACTATTTTCTTCATCTTTTCTTTAGTGGAGACTCCCTTTGAGTCTATTCTGTCTGGGATGGTTCGAAATACTGCGCCAATGTACTTCTCCATCTCCTCTACCTTTTGCTGTGATATCTTATTTTCCTTCCCTTCTTGGCTAATTACTTCCTTCAGTGTGATATTTTCCTCCTGTGCCATCTATAAATTCGTTGCATCAAACCTTTCCCTGGATTGAATTTCCCACACAATGCTAATCTTTAATTTATACAGTGTCTTTATCGAGATCTTGGGAAATGCCAAGTCCTCCAATGTATCAATGTCCTTTAGGGGCTTCTGTGTTGTCTCCTCTTCGATGAACAACATCTCAGGTGTTATGATAAAGTTTACACTCCCCTACGCCATGATCTGGACTATTTCTCCTGCTAGCACACCTTCCATAGTCTTCGTTGGCGTGTCTTTTTGTTGCTGCTCCGTTCTGATTTTTAATTGCTCCAGAACAATCTTTACCTCCTGAACCTGCTAAAAAATTGAATCCCTAGGCTTCTGAGCATTCTCCCACACCTCTGAAAGTCGATCTTCGACTATTGTAGCTACCAGTTCCACATCATCTACTATCAGTGATGTGTGCATTGGTGTTATGTGGGCCTTCTCCTTCTTCTTGGAGCCACTTGCTTTCTCCCTTGTTCTATTCTTTTGGGCATCTGATGGCTCAGATGCC
>JASDQU010308109.1:36424-65745 GCA_032191745.1 Picea mariana | reverse complement strand
TTGATAAATTTGGGGCCGCTCAAATGCCTCATGCCCACAGGAATGGAGAATTGTGGTGAGGGAAGCAATGGGAGGGTGATTGAGGTAGTCAGCGACATGATTTGTTCTCCCTGTTTTATACTTGATGTTGATATGGAACTGTTGTAGGTATGTGGACCACTTTTGATGGTGGTCATTCTACAACTTCCCCTATTTATGTATGAACTACAGTGGCTTGTGATTAGTGTGGATGATTGTCTCCTTTCATAGAATATAATGTTTCCATTGACAACAGGATTTCATAATGGAATACATTTATTTATCATAGGTGGAGTATTTCCAAAAAATATCTAAGGGTGTCTCACTATGGTATGCTACTAGAAGATCATGCTGAGTGAGAACTGTTCCTATAGCATAGTCAGAGGCATAATTCTCAATCTCGAATGGTTGTTGCAGATAAGGTAAGGAAAGTACTAGAGTTGAGCACAAGAAATGCTTTAGATAATCAAATGCATGTTGTTGTGTCTGCCCCCATGCGAACTTTTCCTTGTCACCACCCTTGGTTTCTTGGCTAAGGGCCCATGCAGTATGGGAGAATCCCAACACGAACCTTTGGTAGAAGTTGGAAAGTCCCAAGAAGCTCTGAAAATCGGTTGGTGTGGTTGTCTTTGGCTAGTCATGAACGACTTGGATCTTAGCTCGATTCACATGTACCCCATGCTCATCAACAATGTATCCCAAGTATTGGACCCTGTTCATGCCAAAGGATCATTTTTGCAAGTTGGCATATAACTTTTGTTGTCGCAGAGTTCCCGAAACCTAATGAATATGTTTCATGTGCTCCTGCCAAGTTCTGTTGAAGATGAGGATGTCATCCAGATATACGACCATAAAAGAGTTAGTCAAGGTTCTCAATACATCATCCATCAATCTCATGAAAGTTGTTGGTGCATTTTTTAATCCAAAGGGAATGACCAACCATTTGAAGAGACCTTATTTATATTTAAAAGTTTTCTTTCATACATTAGTTGGTTCGATGGGAACTTAGTGGTAGCCAGACTTTAGGTCAATCTTGTTGAAGAACTTTTCCACCTTGATTTGATCAAGAAGGTCATCAATTCAGGAAATTGGGTACTAGTTCCTGACTGTGATTTTGTTTAATTCTTTGTAATCAATGCAGAGCCACCAGGTTCTATCTTTCTTCGGCACCAACACAATCAGGATTAAGTAAGGGGAGGATTTGGGTCAAATGTGCCACTTTTTAAATAGCTCTTGGATTTTGTGTTTGATTTCTTCATTTTCCATCAGCGAGCAACGATAGATTGGTCCATTAGGAAGCGATGCAATAGGGGTTAGATCAATTGGATTCTTGACTTGGCAGTGTGTCGGTACCCTAGTGGGTGAGGAGAAGATGTCTCTATACTCTTCTATGATCTCTTCCACTTGCTTCTGCTGCAAAGAGAGGCTCTGTGTAGAGGTCACGGATGTGGCAGTGGCCTTATTATTATTGCAAGCATGGATCACAAAGAAGATGACCTTCCTAGTTTGTGAAATGACCTTACTACCTTGCTTAGCAGAGATTAAAGAAATAGCGGTAGGCGATGCTACCTCTGGTATCCTATACAATTTTATACCCAAAGTAATAATAACACCATAGGGTCTAGACTCATACACAACATGTCTCTTCCACAAATATGGTTGGCCTAAAAGAACATCAAAAACTTCAAGGGGAGCAATATCACACAATACTTCATCTTTAAAGGGCTTGATGTTGTAGGTAAAATGACATTGTTGGTTGACGCATAGATCTTGTCCTTGGTGAAGCCAGTGAATGGTGTAGGGTTGCGGGTGTGGTGTTATCGGTAGGTCCAGATACTTGACGATCTCTTCTGAAATTAGGTTCTTCTGACTGCCACTATTGAAAATGAAATGCATCAGAGTCCCCTTTACCCACACCTGTGAGTGAAATAGGCATTCCCCTTCCCCTGGTTCTTCCAGATCACTTAGTGGGAATTTGGTGGTAATGAAAGTGGAACTAGGTTCGGCATCAATGATCCGCTTCCCACTTTCTGGATTTTATTTGGATTCAAAATTTTCCTCTGACTCGAAAGCTTTCAGCTCAGCCATCAATGACTACTTGGAGCAACATTCTTTGGTGTTGTGCCAAGGGATTTATGGTATTCACACCACTTTCCTGTGTCCTTCTTCGACTTCTCATTACCCTTCTTGGGTTGTGGCTTGGACTGGTTTTCTAGAGAGCACCCATATTTTCTTTGTCCCTTGTTTGGTGGGTTGGGACTACCTTTTCTCTACTTTGGCTGTGAGGAATTTGAAGATCCAAAATCTTTCCTCTTCTGCTTAAATTTATGCTCGATCTTGACAGCATATCTATAAGCCGCACCTAATGATGTTATGTCCAGAAAATCCATTTTGGTTTGAATGTATCTATGTAGACAGTTTCTTTATTTGAGCACCATATGTCATTTAGAGTCTTTGATACCCAATTGGGTGCGTAGAGTATGGAAAATATTGGTGAAATCTAGTACTGTCTGGTCCCTTTCTTGACCCAACATGGTCCATCTTGTGTATTGTTCCTCGTAGCTTCCAACAAGGTAGTATTGTTCTTTAATGGCATCCCTAAAGGAACCCCAAGTGGGGAAGACTGCAAATATTGCATATTCCTCTATGTCCCTTTTCTCAAAGTATGCATCCCACCAGTCCTTAACATGGGGGACAACCTTGAGGAGTGCAAAAGTAATATTTTCCCTATCAGAAAAATTGTGGACCAAAAAATAACCTTCGAGCAAATTCAACCATTTATCTAGAACAACTGCATCTATCAGTCCTTCAAATAATGGAATATCAAAATTTACTTGTATCTTGAAGGGGGTTCCATGGCCTCTTGATGCAGATGTGTCTCCTGTGGGTAGTCACCGAAGGATCTGTGCAAAGTTGTCCATCATCTCATTCCTTTGTCGCGTAAGGGACTCCTCGGAAACATTTTAAAAGGATATCCTTCTCCATCATATTTTTTCTCATCCCCCATGAGTTCCATGCGGGTTCAATGTGCTCGGTATTGCAAAGGCTCAACTGGTTCAAGTCCCAGCTTCTTGTACCCAGATCTTGTTGGGGACATGCACAAAGAAAAACAAATGATGAGCAAACTGATATGATACCATTGATCCAAATTTATGAGTGGAATGATATTAATAACAAATTGAATACCATAACACAGAGATACAGAGAATAAAAGCAAATATTTAGTGAACAATAACTTCTATTGAATAAATAAAATAGGTTGAAACTGTAAAATTGCAGAATTGAAACAACTTGCTCGAATGGTGGTAGTTATCTATAAGAAGAGATGTGGCTGCTACGCACATCTATCTGAGTAGAATGATTACAATGAGACTCCATAGGAATTTTTAACATTACTCATGAATTCCAAAACCCTAGACATCCAAAAACCTAACCCGAGGAGATGAAATGCCAAAAGTTATGTGGGCCCCGATTGGTAGGTTATCACCTCAACTTTGCAAGGTGTTAACTTTTTCATATGACCTATGTTTTAGGCATGTGATAGACCATTGGAAAGGTATTTTTGATAAATGCACATTATCCCATCAAAATCTAACTTTGTTTGACTATGGAAAGCCAAAAAAATCATTGTTTAAGGCCTCAAAATGACCCTGGAACTACAAAAGTATGTACTGACATGAAAAATTCCAAAATAATCCAGGTGGATTAGGTGGACGACCACCAATATCCTCCTGGAATATGTGTAGGGATTCATACAATCCTAGAAGTGTATAACCCATAATTACAAAGAAGTACAGAAGAACGTGTTGAACTAAAATCTGTCAAGAGGAGCTAGTTGGAATAGGTGGGTGGCCACCAATATCCACCTAGATCATATAATGACCATATATTTCCACTCATCATCTCTGAGGATCCTTATTGGTGCTTTGTGAAATTTGTAAGACCCTATTTTTGGTTTATCTATGACCAAAAAAAAAAACCCAGACACCGGCCTTTTTTGGCATCACCTGCTTGCGTAGATGAAGTCTCACCCGAGATGTCTATTGGGACTACAAGAATCAGGCTTCTATAGTAGTAAGGGATTGGGAGGAAATAATTTGATTCATTCTTCCTTATTAATTATATATATGTAAATATGTTCTTATTCATTATTAACTTACTTAAAAATTCAAATTCACATTATGAATATATTACATATTACTGCATAAATGCATTACTATTACAGTCATGATCATTGCACAAAGATTCAACATAAGATAAAACTAATCTACTATGCATCCAAATAGAATTTCATCAGCAATCATGTAAAGGGCACATGACACAGGATTTAACGTGGTTCACCCAACTCTGGGCTACGTCCACAATAGTTGGATTCTTTATTATGCTTTCATTCAATTCTTCAGGCTTGCACATTGTGCTTACAATATAGATGTATTATGGACATATTTATCTTCTCCTAGATTAGCTGCTCTACAGTGTGAGCCTCTCTCTCTCTCTGCATCATCCCTTACATTCAGAAACAAATTACTCTTTGTTACATACTCATAACAGGAACGGAACAAACCTCAACAGAACATAACATGACAAAACCCTCAATATTGAACCCTTATTCTCCCATCTTGTTACATATTTATACATCAAAACTAGGGCTTAAAACCCTACTTCGTTCATCCCAAAAACCCCTTACATTGCATGGATAATTCAGTTAATTGGATGTTCGACTTTTTTCTTCTTCTTTTCCATCTGCATGTTGCTTTTGCATGTCCTTCCATGTTTAGAATGTAGAGCTTTCATCTTTCCTTTTCATCTTCTTTCTTCTCCTACTTTATTCTGATTTATTCTTCTCCTTGTTTTATTCTCTATCTTATTTTGTCTACTACACATTGTCCTTCTTGATTAATATCAGTTGCACACTTCCTCATCTTTCTTCTTCTCCTCTTCTGTGCACCTCTTTTGTGCACTTATTCTATACTTAGGATTTTTCTCAAAATTATATTCCAAAACTGCCTATCAAAAATTCCCCAAAAACTCACATGTGGCTTGTCATGAGCAACTCAAGCATGTTGCCTGCTCTTCCATGCCACAAAATGTTTTTGGGAGGCTGCCTTTTATAGCTCCACTTCTTTTATCATCTCTGCCTCTATTTGTGTGATCTCCTCAACCCTCGACATATTCAAACCTATGATTTTTTCCTCTACTTCATATGTTGCTTGTTTGACCTTTTCTGACACAGTGGCCAGCTCCCTTATTATCCTCACTGCTTCTTCCCGTAGTGGCCCCAATCAATGTTGAATAATATTTTGTTGATCTCTCATCTTCTCAACTTCTACATATTCCTGCCTCTAAGCCAAAATGATTGTCATATGCTCCACTGGTGGAAGTGTAGTAGCCCTTTATGTTTATTGGTGCACCTGTTCTTACACTTCTCTTATCTTATCCTATATGGCCTTCATCTTAGGGTCTTCTATTAATTTTGTCCACACCTGGGCACTTTCCTCACATATTTTTACGTATTCTCCCTCTATCCTCTTAATGTTGACAATTGTTGTCATTGCCATTCTGTATCTTCCTTCGCGCACTTCCAATGGTGTTCTTGGCATGTTCCTCAACTGTAATTCTTGAATATGCTCTATGAAGCCCTTAATGACTTCACCAATCTTTAACACTTGTTTCTCCATATTAACTTCTACTACTATTGGGACTTCTAGAATTTCCTTGTATATTTTTTGGACAGCTACTTGGGTTTTTTGTGCTATGGCTTCAACTTATTCCTTCTCCTTAATGTATTTCTTGACTCTTTCCATAGCTTCAATTTTATCCTTTAGTACCTCGTCGACCCAACCTTCAACCTCCTTCTTTTGTTGCAGCGCAACGTCATATTGCTACTGCAACTGGACCCTTTCATCCATTACTCTAGTGAGATCTCAATGCACTTTCTCTTCTCTATTCTAAATTTATTGTAATAGGCCTACCTACATATCCTGTAGTCTCTGCATGGGCACCCATGATACAACTAGGTTCAGATGTCCTAGTGTCTTTGCTTGTTCTTGCAACTACAATGAAACCATTTGTTGGCACTCTTCAAAGTTCATAAGACCCTAGGTTAGGTTTATCTATGACCAACAAACCCCCCCAGACACTGAACCTTTCGGCATCACCCGCTTTCATAAATGAAGTCTCACTCGAGGTATCTATTGGGACTGTGAGAACCAGGCTTCTGCAGTAGTATGGGAATGGGAGGCAATCATCTAATTCAATCTTCCTTATTAATTATGTGTGCATAACTCTGTTCTTATTCAGTATTAATTACCTAATGATTCATATTCATATTATCAATATATTCCAAATTACTTCATAAACTCGTTACTATCACATTCATGATCATTGTGCAAAGATTCAACATAAGATAAAACTAATCTACTATTCATCCAAATAGAATTTCATCAGCAATCACATAAAGGACACATGACATAGGATTTAACGTGGTTCACCCAACTCTAGGCTACGTCCACAACGAATGGCTTCTTTTTATTCTTTCGTTCAATGCTTCAGGATTGTGCACTATTCTTACATAGATGTATTATGGACATATTTCTCTTCTTATATCCTAGTCGCTCTATACTGCAAGCCTCTATCTCTCTCTGCATCATCCCTTACATTCAAACATATATTCCTCTCTGTTATAGACTCATTATAGAAACCAAACAAACATCAACAGAGCATAACATGACAAAACATTCAATATTGAACCCCTATTATCCCAACCCATAGAATATTTATACATAAAAACTAGGGCTTAAAACCCTACTTTGTTCATCCCCAAAACCCCTTACATTGCATGTCTAATTCAGTTAACTGGTTGTTCGGTTGCTCTCTTCTTCTTTTCCATCTACATGCTTCTTTTGTGCATCCTTCCATATTTAGAATGTTGAGATGTCATCTTTCATTTTCATCCACTTTCTTCTTCTGCTTTATTCTACTTTAGTCTTCTCCTTGCTTTATTCTCTATATCATTTTGTCTACTGTGCATTATCCTTCTCAATGCATCTCATCTATGCACTTCCTTGACTTTCTTCTTCTCCTCTTCTGCGCACTTCTTCTTTACTTAGGATTTTTCTCAAAAATGTATTCCAAAAATTCTTTTCCAACACTCCTCTCAGTCAAGTATAAGCTCCTTAAAACCTTGAAACAGGGTTACCTAACTAATGCCTATGGAGCCTTGACGTTGATGCCGAAGAGGGATTTCCTCGATTCCATGGACCTTTTGGGAGATACCTTCCAAGGTTATCTATGGATTATGGGAGGAGGTATTAATATTATCATCTCCCTCTAGGAGAGGAAAGGAGGAATTAGGAGACTGGACTATGAAAATGAAGCCTTCAAAGAAAGCATAGAAAGGATTTTCCTAGTTGAAATTCCCATGAGCAATGACAAGTATACTTGGAACAATCACAAGGGAGTAGCACATTGAATTGTTGTAAGGTCAGATATATATTTTTATTTCAAAATAAATGATTCAAACAAGACACACCATCATATATGAAATTATTCCTTTCACAAGATATGACCATTGGTCGATTGTGATCTCGTGGGAGAACAATCCCAAACCTATACCTATACTTTTTAGATTTGAAAATTTATGGATGAATCATCCAAATTTATTATAGAATATCAAGAAATGGTGGAAAGATATAATGGAGGTGTATGGAATGAAAATTTATCATTTCCAACAAAAGTTAAATCACCTTAATATAAGACTTAAAACCTAGAATAAGGAGGTCTTTGGGAAAATCTTTGAGGAAAATCTCCAACTAAAAAATAAATGGATCAGGTGCAAAGATACATCATCAGGATTAGTCATACCAAGGAGATGGCTATAAGGGAGGAGAAATGAAAGCTCGACATAAACTAGAGAGGTAAGAATAAATAAATTCTATGGAAAAAAAATTCAAGGATCAAACGGTTTGAGGGAGAAAAAAAAACGCGTTTCTTTTACAATTCACTCCTTAACAATGGAACAAGAATCAAATTTCATCCCTCAAAAATATAGAGGGAAAAAATTAGAAAAACATGGGGATATTGAATCAAAACCCACAAGGAGCACTGGTCAGATCCTCAATTAACCAATCAATATGGACAATCACCAGAACTATCCCAACCCTAGTAACTTTGAAACAAAACCTAACCCTGATGTACCCCATTTCCCTAACAGAAGTAAAACAAATAGTAAAGGATATGGAAACGGGTAAGTCATTGGGTCTAGATGGATTTACAAAAACATTACTCTAGAACTGTTGGCCTATTATCGATGAGGAGACTTAGGAATTTGTGGAGTAGTCATAAGCCTCTGGCACAATCCTCAAGGCCTCCAATTCCACCTTCATCACCTTAATTCCAAAAGAGTGAGAAGCAACTACTGCAAATAAGTTTCTTCCTATTTATTTATGTATTTCTATTTATAAAAACATCTCTAAGGTAATCACTAACCATTTTTAATCCTATAATGAACAATATCACATCCTCAGAGCAAGGGAATTTTGTAGAAGGAAGACCAATCCTCGATGGTATTATTTTATCCCATGGGACCATCTACTTAGTGAAAATTAATAGGAACTCGAGAATGTTGATAAAATTTGACATGTCCAAGGACTCTGACCACCTAAACTAGATATTCATCATAATTATGTCATATGCCTTTGAATTTTGTAAATATTAGATTCGTTGGATCATAAATTTATTCTCCTTGACCTTTTTTTCTATCCTTGTCAATGGATCCATGTCCCCTACTTTTAACCCCTCAAGAGGTATAAGAAAAGGGGACCCTCTATCATCTTTCCTATGAATTATCATGGTGGAAGGCCTAGGAAGAGCCCTAAACAAATATTTGGTTGATGACCACCTCAAAGGGATATCCCTTCATCCCGATACAAATCATATCTTCTATATTTTGTTTGTGGATGATATTGTACTCATGGGAAAACCTATCGTTTGGGAAGATTTAACATTTAAATCTATTCTTGATCTGTTTATGAAATCCTCTCAAGGTATTATCAACCATTATAAAAACCAATTTTTCTTATTTAACACCATGGTGTCCATTGATAGAAACATTACATGAATTATGGGTTTTCAATGGAATTCCCTTCCATCCAAATACTCGGGAGCTCCTTTACTAGCTGACAAATCTCTTCGAAATTATTCTTGTGAAGCGTTATCAAATATTAAAGAAAAAACTTGTTAGTCGAACCTTTTCTTTTCTCACTCTACCTAGAAGAATTCTTCTAATTAAGTCAATGCTCCAATATGTGCCTTTGTATTTCTTTAATGCTCTTGCAACTCCCATGAAAATTCTCAAAAACATTCACAACCTACAATAAGCACCCTTCCTATGGGGAGGGTCATATAATGAAAGAAATTGGGCACTTATGGCATGGGATAAGGTGTTTTCCCCAAATAAAGTATGGGTTATGGGCATGATAGAACCCCTACTCATGGGCAAAGCACTAGTAGCAAAATCCTGGTGGTGATGGATAAAGAGACCATGAGATTTCTAAGCAAAGGTTTGGTGAGCCAAGTACAGAACCAACACTACAAATGAAGATTTTGTTAGATGGGAAGGGGAGAATATCGGTTCACTAATTTGGAACAATGCTTGGCACAACCAAGCTTTGTTCCAGGAGATTTTCTTTTGGGAAGTTACAAATGAACATTCATCCCTTTTTTTGGGAAAATTCCTAGAAACAAGAACCTATCATCAGTGAACAAGATATATTTAAAAAAATATGGACCAATAAGATAGCTAAGGTATGGAAGAAAGTATAATAGTATTGGGAAGAGTCTATTGAACCAAAATCCTTGGCGAAAAGAATGAGGAAACAATGTAGAACCTGGCCAATAGTAGGGGAGATAGGGGTTCAGAAGGGAATGGAGGAACAACTTAAGTCTACAAANNNAGGAATGAATAGGATGTCATACGCTAGGGATATAAGGGGAATGGAAAATTTACATTCAAGTATGCCTATAAGATAGTAGCAAGCTCGCATATTATAGATAGGAAATATGTATGGGGAAAAGTTTAGATCCCTAATCATTGGCCAAAAAATTATACTTTCTTATGGATTTTGGTTAGTAAGAATAACTTAACATGGGATCTCCTTACCAAGAGAGGGTGTGAAGAGTTGTCATTATACTTGATGTGTAAGGAGGAGGGTGAATCCGCAAACCATATCTTCAATAATTATATGGAGGCCTCAATACTTTGGGAGAGGGGGTAACTTCTTTCAAACAAGTAGACAAGGTGCACAAAGATATCATCCAATCTATAAACAACTAGAGAGTTATCCCTTTCAAAACAATTATAGTGAATAAGTTTTGGAACTCCATCTTGGGGATTTTACTATGGAATGTGTGGAACTAGCACAATAGATGCATCTTTAAGAAAAAAATACCAATGTAATGAGAGTATTTGGGATTTTATACAAACTAATGCTAGAGAATCGATTTTAGCAATGACATGGAACTAAGAGGACTGGACAAAATAAGAATCAATCATTCTCCATAATTGGAAAATTGATCGATGCATCAAAATCCCACCTAATCTAAAAACTCCCCCCTTATCTCAATACAAATAAACTTGGGATCCAACTCCAGCATAGCACATTAAACTAAATTTTGGTGGTGCCTCGAATGGTAATATAGCCCTCTAGGGTGGGAGGATTCTTTTGTGTTGAAACAAGAAATATATTGAGGATATACATGGTCAGGATGGGTAATAATTCAAATAATGGTGTAGAACTATAAGTTTTGTTAAAATTCCTACATATAACTAGGGAAGTGGATTATAGGACCCTAATTGTGGAAGGTGACTCCCTGATTTTCATCAAAGATTTGGGGAAAATCATCAATGGATATGCCCCTACAAAGTGTCAAGTAATTGGAGACTAGAATCAAGTCTTGGCTAGAAAAAATACATCATCAACCAAATACTAGTGATCATACCTTACCACATCAAGCACAAGGGAAATTCCTTGATAGATCAATTAGTGAATGAGGGAGTCAGTCAAAGCAATGTAACAAATGTCTTTCTTTGGAATAGTGAAATTTCTAATCAAATCTGAGAGGATTGTATAAGGATAAATGAGATTGATAATCATCACCTGTATAGGGTATTAACGAGTGGGGAGATGACCACAGGTGCATGTCATTATGCCACCACCACAATAAGTAATGAATACACAGGGAAGGTTTTGATAGGTGGAGTCATATAGTGTCAAACAAGGATAGAAGTGATGATGAGGGAGGGGGTATGGGACTCCTCCCGAGTCCCATCCACTGTGAGTATGATTGTATTGAAATCCAAGGATATGGAGCAGTACAGGAGGTGGGTAGCCATTCATGTCGAGGGGAGGCTCGATTGGACATGGTATGATGTTGTGAGTTTCAGGGGACATCCTTTATTGATGATGGAAAATGAAGGTGACATAAGTGAAGAGATTTGTGTCTAGATATATGTTACACCTCAAAATTACTCGCTTCGATAGTGTCGCAAGTTTCGTCATTACAAGTGTTGTAAGTGTCACATCTTGTCCGCAAGTGTTGCATATTGACTATAAGTGTTGCAAGTGTCAAAAATAGTATGCTTCCATCTTGTTTATGTCATTCCCATAACAAAATCATGAAGACACTTAAAGACACCTCAAAGGATAGTTTGGAAGAAGAAAAATCACTTGACAAGAAGTACAAGCCCTTTGCCATTGGAAAAACCACAAAAAAAAATGATTTTTAGAGACGATCCCTCCCCTACCCACTGTTAGGGAGCACTGGCACACTCTTAGCCTATTTTGGGAGTGTTTGAGCACCCTGTGCACCCCTTTGGGGGAGCGCTACCCTCTTTTGAGAAAATTATGGGTTTGTTGAGGCAAATTAGGGAAGAATCCCTCAAATCCTAAAGGTAGTTGGATTTGAATAGATGGTCAAGGCATGATCTTAGGGGATATCCTCAACTAGAGGAGAGGAATCCTAAACTCATCCAAAATATCTCTCAAGTGGTTGGACTCCTCCAAGTTTATATAAGGAGGATTTCTCATGGTGAAAGGCACAATGGAGAATTGAGATTGATAACAAACTTATGATCCTGTAAGTGGTATTGGAGAATGACAATTGACAATTACATCAAAATTATGATCTCATGAGTGATATGTCATCAAAGAAATTAGTGGAGATTGATTGAGTAAAGGGGTTGGACAAGGAGAACTGGAAGAGGTTGTTTCACCTTCATTCAAAGGATTGTAAGTAATTTTACTTGTTCTCATTAATATAATCAATGCTTGGCCTGTTTCTTTCAAACTTGTGCTTGTTCTATATGAGTTTTTCTACAGTAGATGGATCTATGATTGAGTTAATCTCAGTAGAGTAGGAAGTCTTTTTTACCTTTGTTTGTTTTGCAGGACCTATTAGGGAGCTCAAGATTGAAGCTCAGCCTGGATTTTACAGGGACAAACATCGCTTATAAGGTACTTATCTTTCTTCTTCTCTTTCATTCATTAGATTGATAGAATCTAAAAGGAATTCAATGTCCATGTTAAGCACTTTCTGTCTTGGCCTTAGAAGTCTAGAGACCAAGAGGGAATCCACTTGTCCGTAGGGGGATTCACCTACAACAGAAATTGGCGACTCCACTGGGGAAGAGCTCTGATTTTTGTTTCCATTCCTAGATCTTGTTTTGATACTTTGCCCATTGATTTGATCTTCTCCTTATTTTCATTTGGATTGTTAGATTGGTTTGATTGCCTCATTATGTCATCATGATCACTCCGATTGACTGAATTCCCTTCATTTTTTGAGTTTTTGGACATTTTTCTGAGTTTTTGGAGAAGAACGCTCCCTTGCCCTTAGCACCAGGGCATTGGAACTCCCTGATAGTGTTCCAAAGAGTGTTGGAGTGCCCTGTGTCCCCTTTTGGGGGAGCACTACCCCATTTTTTGTGAGAAATTCTCCAAAATTTGCATTTTTTGAATCTATTTCTGGGTTTTGGCATTTTCTCAAGGTCCCATACTCTCAATCCATCTTGATATTGGCTTTCAACACCATTATTTCTGAGAATTCATCATCTCTTTCTTGAATTTTTGACATTTTTCCTTGCTTTGCAATAACTCTTTGTCTTTGCTGACCTAGAGTTAACTTGTTGTTTTCTTCTCCTTTATCTGATTGAGTGAAGACTTTTGTGAGGAAATCTAAAGGTCTATGAACATTTTCATTTGATATTTGAAGTTAACTTTCCATTATTTCTCTCTTTGTTTGAGGATTTTGTTCCTTGTTGCAATTTGGTTATCTTTGTCCTTCTTGTCTACTTCACGACAAGAGTGTGTTTTTTGTTTTGTGTGAGGTTTTCTTCTGACTGTTTAATCGTGAAGTCTGATTGGAATTTAGAAGTCTTGCATATGATTATCATTCACATATAAGAAAAAGGATATATTTTATTGATTGGTTTGGATATTAGAAGGCATTTCTGAAAATTTTAGCATTGCATTGGATTTCATTGAGAAACACTTGTATGAGTACATTGCATCTTAGTGTTTGATAGTGAAAATAACTTTCTCTCTTTCCCTTAAATAGCGATTCATCGAAATAAATGATTGCTTATCATATTTTTGTGCATTTTGGGGAATTGAGTCATCATACCATCAGTTTCATTGTCATACACCCTTTGAATAAAGAATAGCCATAAAATCAACACTAATTAAAAGTTATCCAGAACATTTTTGTTTTTAGTATCTTCCACCAACATTAGACTAGGATTAACACTTTGGAGTAGGATGTGAGTACAATTCTCCAAAGTTTTCAAAATGAACATTAGCATCTTGCGATAGGGAGAGCAAATCCAATTGTCATATAGGCTTTTTGGGATACCCCTCTCACATAGGGGTTACACACAAGGTCACATTCGACTGAGTTACAGAGATTATCCCTTTGTGGTTCAACTGTTTGTAGTGGTCGGATCATATATGGGGGGTCACTTGAAGGTATACCCACAATTATGTGTGGGACCCTCTCGATTTGATTTTAGACTTGTTATCCTGCCCATGCATTTAGATCGGACTGTCGATTGTACCCGCCCAGGGGATGACTACGAGTTGGTGTCCTTAGTTTCCTTAATTCTTAGGTACTTAGATGAGGTGAAAGTGAAGGGAAGTATCACTGTACCTAGGACAGACATTGGTCAAACTCACTCGGGCTCCTTGGAGGGTAAATCCACAATTACTGTGTGGAAGCTTGCACCAAAGTGAAAGTCCGTGAAGCAGGTCTCCATTGTGATTGCTCCACCATATCCTAGCCCCTTCTTGACTTGGTCACATGACATTGGATTTCATCACCAACTAGTACGATCATCGAGAGAAGTTTTGTTTGCTTGGTTTTGATTCCTAGATTTTATTAGCGTATGTTGTTTCTTTTTGTTAGTTGGCCCTAAGATTTTCAGCATGTACTGTTATTCTCCAAAATTGAGCCTGTAGATGATAAAGGTATTTTTCGATCATGTAGGATGCAAGGGATACCTCCAGAAGGCTACCAACCCTTATGTCCTAACCCTCCAGAAGACAACTACCATGGAGAGGTAGAAAATCAATATGACGTTCGAAGTGTTGTTGCTCCTCCATTAGATAACTTAGAAGGGGCTTTCATTACGGTTGAGAATCCTACTCCTCACATTACATCTATGTAGGTAACCCCTCTCAAACCACTTTTTCTTCATTTAGACTCCCTTGGAAACGTCATAGGCAAAGAGGTCCCACAATTACCAGAGAGAGATTTTACCGAAACATATATGGGATCCAGAGAACCAACCTTTGGTGATGCGTATAGGGCTCATGTTCGTCCTAGCACTGCAGTAGATACAAATTCCACACCTACTCATTCTATATGGAGGAATTCATTGGGACTTGATCTCTATGAGCATTTCGAATCCTTTCGACAACCTTTTCATCCTCATGACTCTCCTGGTGAAATAGGACCATCCAGCCAAACTATGAATCACCGCATCGATCAGGTCATTAACCTTACTATTATGTTAGCACAAGTTCATCCTAATGTTGGAATCATCACCTCTTCTCATTCCCAAGGAACTTTGATCCCTACCCCCGCTTTTACAAGCTTTCATTCTACAGCTCCACATGTTCCACACGATCCTGTTGGGACATATTTTCACCCAAGAATGCAGACCCTTTCTAGCCAAATACAACTGACTGGAGGGAAACCACCACCCGTCAGACCTATCCATCCTATAGGACCACCATTCTATGGCGGGCCTACCCCTCCCAGGGGACAGCCCCCTTTTCATGCTCCTCCTAGAGGGAAACCTCCCTTTTCCAGTCATACCCCGGTCGTTAATCCGTCGTTGGCAGGGGGGCAACCTTCGTTTGATAGAAACCCTTCACAATCTCGGGGAGTATCTTCAGGAGGAAATTTTACCCAACCCCACATTAGGGGGCACTCATATCATAACCCACAAGGAGGAGTATCAAATCTTGTTCCTTCTAGGACATCTTATGGACAACCTTATTCGAGAGGTATCCCAAACACCACTTGGAGTCCTCAGGGACAACAACTTTATCTTCCTCATGGGTCTAATGTGTATCCACCTCCAGGATCTACTCTTTACCATCCTCAAGGGAAAAATGTTTATCCTCCTTATGGGAAATCAAATCACCCGACTTATAATGCTTAGAACCCACTGGGTTATGCAAATGTTTCTCATCCATCATCAAATCCTACTTATACTGGCCAACAACAACCATATGTAGGAGGACCTACTAGTTACAACTATCCATCTAACCTAGTCTATGGTCATACTAGTGTTCCTATGCCACACCAGTATCATCCACAAATTAACCGACTGCTACCTTTCCTTATGACTTTGGATCTCCCAGACTTGTCTCGTTTAACTAATGATCCTATTTTTCATTGACAGGTTTGGCCAATATTCATTCCAGCTAAACTTCCTTTTGATATTCCAAAATTTGACGGAAAATATGGAGAAGACCCAAATAACCATGTGATGACTTTCCATTTGTGGTGTTCATCAAACTCCCTCATGGATGATTCTGTATGTTTTCTTATTTTCCAGCGAACACTTATAGGCTTAGCAACAAAGTGGTATATTGAACTACCATGTGCTTATTTTCATGATTTCAATTCCCTTTCCATGTCTTTCCTCACACACTTTCAACTACCTATTCTCTACGAGATGGGTATTGAACTCTTGACCTCCCTTCATCAAACTGACTCTGTGCATATATCTGACCATATTCATGAGTGGAGACGATGATGAAGGATGATCAAGGTAATCATTCCTGACATATTATTGGTAGAATGGTTTACTAAATCACTTTTACCCCCGATCTCTTGCAATGTCGCTATGGGTGGCATAGTCACCAAGGAAGAAACCATTGCTTGGGCTTAGTACTTAGATTTGGTTTATTCACAATATGGTACTTTGTATGATTTTCTTCTGAATGTTGCTCCAGATAATACTGATCCATTGAAATCATCATGCTCATCTCATGCAGATGGTGTTATTGGTTTCGTCAAAACTCAATCTACTTCCCAATCGACCACACTCTCCTCTACCACCCCCCAAACTCAAATATCTGAGGTGAATGAAGTTCAATCTTCCCCTTCACAACAATATAGAGGTAAGAAGAAGAAAAAGAATAAATCAAAAAATACCAATAACAATGAACAACCCAAAAATCAAGCTCAAACACTTGCTACCGAAAATAAACCACAAAAGAAATTGAAATTCCCATGTATCATTTGTGGTGATGATCACTACACTCAAGACTGTCCACATCACAATGAAGTGGCCAAAATTTTCCAGGGAAATTCACAACCCGTTGTTCTTACTTAGCCTTTTCCACAGCAGAAATCCATGGTTGCTCAAACCCCCTCTCCTGGGGGCAGTTCTAGTCATCCTCGTGATAAGGCCTCATTGAGTGCACATATTTATATGTTTAATGGGATTAATTTGAACACTCACTCTAAGACATACGACACACCAGGTAACCCTGACAAAGGAAAGGATACTAGTGGTACCGGTACTTTACCAAATCCATCACCATCCTCCGTTAGTCCTCCATCCGTTAATCCTTCGTCTAGACCACTTCAGATTGAGAAACCTACGTTCGACTCTATATTACACCCTCCTAATAGCACTATCCGCAAAGCTACCTTTAATCCTAGTTCACGTGCCGCCCAGAACTACAACATTGTTGAAGATTTGGCTCAAGCACCATGTGCTATGTCTGCATTAGAATTTCTACAGCACTGCCCAGTCAACGTAGAACACTCTTGAAAACTATTGGCACTGTTGATCCTGAGTCGTCCAACCATATCATGTTTAACTTGGAAAATTATGTGTCTCGACTCTCCCACCAACTTGCTTTTCAAGTTGATGTTATTGTTCACAATCAACAAATCCACCGAACTATTCTAGATGAGGGAGCCTCAACTTGTGTCATGTCTTTAGTGTGTTGGAAAGGTTTAAAATCACCCATACTTAACAAATCCCCAATGATGTTACATGTCTTCGATGGGCGAGGTTTTCATCCCCATGGGCTTTTACAGTCCCTGCCCCTCCAATTGGGTGGCAAAACTATCACTGTTGATGTCAAGGTAGTCAATGCTCCCCTCAATTACAACTTGTTACTTGGAAGAAGTTGGTTTTATGCTATGACTATCGTTGCCTCGGTGGTATTTCGATGTGTACAATTTCCTCATCAAGGAAAAATTGTCACTATTGATCAGTATGATTTTTGCACGACCGATGCTCGTGCTCCCGCTACCAACAATATTCGTTTCTTGGGAGACCACAAGATCACATATGAAAGTGTTGGTGTTGGCTTATTGAAATATTCTAGCCTTATGGATACCTTCCCTACACCACTTCCACTGAATACACATCATATTTTCACAATCGATATGATTTCGACTGCGACTTATCAATCTTTGGAATCATCTGACCCTTGGATTGTACCGCATCCATTGGAATTCGATGCACTAGGTGACACTATGCCACTTAGTCCAGCCGAAACATCATATGTTTCTATCCAATTTGTTTCTCCCTTGTCGGATGACCAACATCTATTGGCACCTGACAGTTCCTCGATTCTATCATGGTTAAGTTCCTTTTCGTCGGCGATCGACTACATTTCCCCAATTTTTTCCTCAGATGAATCTATTATGGAAATGTTGAGAATTGATGAGCTACCTCAGGATGATAACCATCATCGATCCTCTTTTCTTCCCCCTCATGAAGATATTCGGGCAGATATACAGTCTATCCCCCCTCCTGATGTTGATTTTCCATCATCTCCCATGCCTTCGACTTTCAATGATTTGGATCCGGTAGTTGACATGGTGATTTCTTCGGTAGGTCTATTGGAGCCTGATCTCCTTACCCTTGTCATGGCCCTTGACATGTGTTCCTTCCAGAGTAATTTTCTTCCATCCAATGAAGATCTCTTGGAATCCATGACCAATTTTTGTCCCTTGACATGGTATCCTTCTAGAGCGTTATTCTCTTGGAAGCCATGATCAAGGAGAGTCCACGAGCATACTTTCTTTTCTCTATCGCAAGATCATTAAAAAATGAAACAGAGGCCACGGGCATAGTTTTTCTCTCTGTGGCATGTTCGTTAAAAAATGAAACAGAGGTCACAAGCACAATTTCTCTTCTTTGTAGCAAGCTCGTTAAAAAATGAAACAAAAGCTCTGAGCATAGTTATTTTTCTGTGTCAAGCTTGTTAAAAAATGAAACAGTCACCTCTCTTGAACCTTCATTTCATCCACCCTTATCCTTTTTCTCCATCTAGTAGAGAAATTGGTGACAACCTCACAGTCGGTGCATGAATTGAAGCTTGGAGGGCATGTCTCCAACCTTTGATGATCATCCTTGAGTTACGCCACTAACTTTCAAGTTGGGGGCATACCGAGCTTAGTCTCTGTTCTTTCTCATGCTCATAAATACATGAGAATGCATCCAGGTAAAATTTTATCTCTTTTTTGGACCTGCATGGATATATGAAAAAGGAACCCCCTGGAGTCGTCTTTGAGCTCTTTTTAGATTCTCTAAACATGAAAAGCTTGTCGAGTGATCTTGCTTCCTTTCCCACTCGTTAAAAGGTTTGAAAGGACGTATTTCGAGTGATAATTTATCTTTTTTTCAGCCTCGTGAGACTAACATTATGAAAAAGGACAACATTGGAGTCATATTTAAGTTGTTTTTAGACTCTCTAAATATGAAAAACCACCAATGTTACCTTCTTTGGACTCGTTAAACAATCATACATTGAAGGGCCCATACGAGATCGAACCCTTACTTCTTCCAGTTCGTTAAACAAAGGAAGAGGGACTTACCGAAGGTGAGTCATATCGAGCATGTGCTACCCTCCTCGAGCTCGTTAAATTAAAAAGAGGTACTCGTTTATATGGATGGGGGAAAAATTGAAGGAAGCAAGCCAAGCAGTTTTTGAGAACACTACCAGTAACTCTTACAGTCTCCCTTGAACACGACAATTTGTCTTTGCACACATTTTAATCCGCTGAGCCTCTGCACTGAGCCAATCCTTTGAGTTTATTTTACTCCTTTGGGTCACCTGATGAAAGTCACAACATCCACTACATTATCAAGTTTTGGTCCATGTCATGTTTCTACTGATGTGCCTCAGTGTTCAAGGGAAGTATCTACCTTGAGAGTCACCCATCACAAATATCATGTTTTAATATTCATGTCAGTCCATGTTCATTCAATATACCAAGTACATCTCTATGTCAGTTTCATGTCGTTGATGGGGGAATACATCAAGGCCCTCCTTCGACGAGTCTATTCCGGTCGACTTCAACACATTATCTGGGAACTAGACTTAGAAACTAGTTAGTACCTTGGGACCTGCATGTCTCAATGGTAGGCCTCCTCGTGTCCAACAGTGGGTTTACATCATTGACCTATGATAAGATGATTCCACAGATGTTTGAATTCATCTCATTCATTCACATTCATTGGAATGTACTAGAGTACCTTGGGAATCATTGACATCAACTGTGATCTCCCTCACGCTTGTTAACGGTTTACATCATTGACTGATAATCAAGTGGTTTCTGCCATGTTCGACATCAAGACATCTATTCACATGGTTAGATTCGTACTACATTGAGATCGGTAAGAAGACCTTGGGTTGATTTTTCACTCTTATGTATACTTTTCCCAGGTTGCGAAGGAGTTCTTTTGAACTATGAAACATATACTATTACATAGATCCACTTTGTATTGGTCGTGGCTATGTCTTGTCATCTCATAGATCCACTGTGTATTCTTCATGGCTATGATCAGTTCAGGTCATAAGGAGTATAGATCCACATTGTATCTATAGTGGCTATACCATTTTGTCAAAATAATTATGGATCTGCAGTGTATTTTATGGTGGCCATACCTAAAAAGTCTTTATCACTCAAGCATAGGTATGCCTGCCTTGGGTTTTGAAACATGTCATAATATTTGTTTGATGGTTTTGTGCATATTTTTATAGTTTCTCTACGTCCATACCCTTGCTCGAAAAAGTATACAAAGTAATTCAATCATCATCGTCTTCTAACTTCATACTTTTGGGGGCAATCTGTTACACCTCAAAATTACTCACTTCGATAGTGTCGCAAGTGTCGTCATTACGAGTGTTGTAAGTGTCGCATCTTGTCTGCAAGTGTCACATCTTGACTATAAGTATTGCAAGTGTCAAAAATAGTATGCTACCATATTTCCTATGTCATTTCCATAACGACATCATGAAGACACTTAAATACACCTCAAAGGATAGTTTGGAAGAAGAAAAATCACTTGACAAGAAGTACAAGCCCTTTGCCATTGGAAACACCACAAAAGAAATTGATTTTTAGATAGGAGTGATCCCCTACCCACTGTTAGGGAGAGCTGGTGCACCCTGAGCCTCTTTGGTGAGTGTTTGAGCACCCTGTGCACCCCTTTGAGGGAGTGCTACCCTCTTTTGAGAAAATTCTGGGTTTGTTGGGGCAAATTAGGGAAGAATCCCTCAAATCCTGAAGGTAGTTGGATTCGAATAGATGGTCAAGGCATGATCTTATGGGAGATTCTCAACTAAAGGAGAGGAATCCTCAACTCATCCTAAATATCTCTCATGTGTTTGGACTCCTGCAAGGTTATATAAGGAAGCCTTCTCATGGTGAAAGGCACAATGGAGAATTGAGATTGATAACAAACTTATGATCCTATAAGTGGTATTGGAGAATGACAATTGAGAATGACAATTGAGAATTACATCAAACTTATGATCTCATGAGTGAGATTTCATCAAAGAAATTAGTGGAGATTGATTGAGCAAAGGGGTTGGACAAGGAGAACTGGAAGAGGCTGTTGCACCTTCATTCAAAGGATTGTAAGTATCTTTACTTGTTATCATTAATATAATCAATGCTTGGCCTGTTTCCTTCAAACTTGTGCTTGTTCCATATGATTTTGTCTATAGTAGATGGATATATGATTGAGTTAATCTTAGTAGAGTAGGAAGTCTTTTGTACCTTTGTTTGTTTTGTAGGACCTATTAGGGAGCTCAAGATCGAAGCTCAGCCTAGACTTTGCAGGGACAAACATCGCTTATAAGGTACTTATCTTTCTCCTTCTCTTTCATTCATTATCTTGATAGAATCTAAAAGGAAGTCAATGTCCATGTTAAGCACTTTCTTTCTTGGCCTTAGAAGTATAGAGACCAAGAGGGAATCCACTTGTCCGCAGGGGGATTCACCTACAACAATATATGAGAGGAAACGATTTGGCTTATAAGGTGGGTGAGTTTGATGGTCTATCAACAAATAAAACATGGAGTCAAGTCTCTAAGATGCTCAGTTCTCCCACACACTCAAATTCCAGGTAACCCTTCTAGTTTTTCTTGTATTATTACTCTAGTTATTTGTGTCATTTCCTTTGTGTGGTCAAGGGGTGTTTCTCATTTTATCATCTCATCTTAATAGGATTCTGTGTGATAAGTTGGGTTTTGGATGGTCTAGGGTGTAGTTTTGGGAGAAAGGTAAAAGTTTTGTCTAAACCTTCCAGTCACATGGTTTTCTCCATGTTTTTCACTTGGTGAGTCGATGGGCTTGTTACAGAGGTTGTAATTTCCCTATGGAATTTTTTGTAAGTGGGTCGATGATTCAGATTATTTTCGAAATGAAATGAAAGAAGAGATATTACACTGAAATACACATAAAAATTGCCAAAAATAGAGAAATACAACAATACATGATTTCTATTATTGAAATAAATGTACAGAGACTGTAAAAATACAGAGTGCAAGACTCGCTAGAATGGTGGTAGCTTTATCTCTGAGAAGAGATGTGATGGCTATGCTCATTCAAAAGAAAATGAGTACAATGAGTCTCTTAAGGCATTTTAATGATAACTTGAATTCCAAAACCCTAAACATCCAAAAACCTAACCCTAGGAGATGAAGCGCAAAAAATCATGTGGGCCCCATTGGGGTAAGTTAGTACATTAACTTACTGGGGTCAGAATGTTTGCATACAATCTATGTTTTAGGGGTGTGATAGCCCATTGGAAAGGTATTTTCAAGAACTACACATTATGCCATCAAACTCTGGCTTCATATATAGTTTGACTCTGTCAAGCCAAGAAAAAATTGTTTTGGGCCCCAAAACGACCCTGGAAGTACAGAAAGATGTACTACATGAAAACTTCCAAAATAAGCCAGTTGGAATAGGTGGGAGGACACCAATATCCACCTAGATTCTATGTAGGGCTTCAGGACAGCCCTGTAAGTTTAGAATCCACAATTACAAAGAAATGTACCTGTTACAGAGAAACATGTTGAACTGAAAATGGTAAAGATGAGCCAATTGGGATTTCGAACAGGTGGATTGTTGACACTAAGAGGGGGGTGAATCAGTATCAAGTAAATTTTTTTAAAAAATCAACTTATACTTCAAGCAGATTATATATTCAATTATATCCAATGAGTAATGAACAATAGTAGAAGATTTACACCAATACACTGCAATACACCATGCAAAATATATGAGAAATAATCAATATTTATTGTTCAAGGGAAGTAATGACTTCCAAAGGTAGCTACAAATTCCAAATATAAAAGGAGGGATAAACCTCCAAAAGGAAGATACAATCCTCCAATATCAAGAGAGGGTTGACCTCTCCATCATTTCCCATTCCTTCCACCCAAGAATATATGAGAGATAATTAAATTGTACATTAAATTATCACCATCAACCAACCATCACATAAAACCTGATAATGCTTCCTGAGATTTCTTCAACTTATGAAATTATTCACTTCTTGGAATAATTTGATCCTGTAGATAATATTACTAAATGTATTCTCTAAAACTCCTCCAAGTTTCACTTGAATCCTCCCTGAAAAGGATTTATAGAGAAAATGGTAGACCTTATTCAATTTTGGTTTATTCAGGAGAGTGAACTTGTACATCATGCCCTACACTCAATATTTAACATAATATTCTGAAATTTGTACACAGGAAACTATAGCCTGTAATATTTCCAATGCAATTGGTCTCAATTCATTTGGATTCATTATGAAGACGTTATGATTGTTTTACCTGGAGCACTTGTTTATGACTAGCTTCAAGACTAGTCAAAAACCTTATCTTCCACAGAGTATATCTCCACAATTATAGAGAATAAAGGGCTGAAATTTTTACCACGTGTACCTAGATATGTCTTATCAATAGCCTAAAACTTTCACCATCTGAATCATTATAAAAACCAAGCTATAGCAAAAATGGTAAAATTACCTATAAATAACATACCTTAGAACACATCACCAAAAGACTTCATCCTCCCTTGAAATTCGGCCTCCTTTACTTCAGATTTCCTTTGAAATTTGACTTATATCTCCTTGTTCATTAAAAAACTTGTGTATGTTGAAAAATGAATGTATAATGAGATATATTTATACCCTTTATGTCACTTCCTTTTAACATTAGGGCCGACATGTAGTTTTTTCTTCAATTCACATTGTCATCTTCAAAAATTTGTTTCTCCTCAATCATGAGAATCCACGTGACATGCCACATACCACCAGAAGTGACATAACTTATACTATCCATCCATGGGTGTTGTATATTCATGTTTAATTTCCTTCATGTCTATCTACTTTTATCAACTGTGGGGTCCAAAAGCCAATGGCTAGGGTTGACATCAATGACTACAACCAATGACTAGGGTTGACATCAATGACAACAACCAATATTCCAACAATCTCCCCCTTTTTCATTGATGGAAACACTCATGCTCACCCTGTCATCATGATCCCAATTTATCTCCCCCTTTGACATCAATGGAAAAGGGTGAGGTTTCCCCCCCTAAGTTCAATGGCATAAGGTGACCTTCTTCTTTGTGGTTTCTCCCCCTGAACATATAACACTTAATTTTTATTTCTAGTCTTCTGGTATTTTTCTTCCTTCAAGGTCTTCCATGTGTCTTCAATATTCTTTCTCTTCTCTTGGTCTAAGATGTATATGTTACTTGGTCTTCTTGTTGCAGTTGCAACCAATCTTCATGAACCTTCTTCTTCGATTTTTCATCTCTATGAGTCAAACATGAGAGTATATCCTTGATCACACATTTTACTAACACTGAGGAGATTATGCTTCAAGACTTCAACCAATAGGAAATTATTTTCTTTTACATTTTTGCTTCCAAGCTCTACTACACCTTTTCAAAGTATTTTGGCAAATGAGTCATCTCTAAATGCAACATTTCCACCCTTTCTCTTGAAGATGATGAATTTGTCTTGATCTTGGGTCATGTGATGTTGGCATAGGGGCAGACCCAGGGTTCAACGCTTCAATAGCACACCAACAAAACCCTAACTACCAGCCCTTTTGGCAACACCTGTGAAGCATATGAAGTCTCACCTGAAGTAGAGGTAGGTGTGGTTGTAGGACTCCAGTGTCTAGAACCTTAGCTGGGACACAGATCTATGATTACAACACATTAACAGAGCACTTAAAGGTTGTTATTCATTATTACCTAGCCTTTATCTAGATAAACCCTAATTACAACGAAGCGTAGTATTCAACAAGATTCAACACATTCAAGCACTAAGCACATCAATATAGATCAGATCTATCATCTTATTCACATAATTAGGCACTAAGATATCATATTTATCTAAGAATACATCATTGCACTAAGCATTAATCATATGAATTATAAAACAACCATAGTGCACAAAGTAACAACAACACATGATATACGTTGTTCGCCCCCAGCTTGGGGCTACGTCCACCAACTCTTCTTCCCTTTATTGTCTTATGTCAATCATCTACATGCATAGAGCCACAAGGTCCTACTCCACATATGACAGGAGATCTACATGCACCTCGCTAGATCCTCCTTCCCTGAGCTAGGTTACAACACAAAGCCTTTTCATAGTCTCTTACTGTCACTTACACTTAGCCTTACAAGTCTCATACAATATGCACAAAGCATTTACAACTATCACTTGCACTTAGCACATTGGCCTTTACTTTCCATTAACACCTCTCACTACTTAAATCGCCTAGCTTTCTATTTATGCATTACAAAAAGGCTTAGACATGGGTAAACCCATGGGTCGACATACCCATACCCATTACATAAGCCCAAAACCCAAAAATCCCTAAAAAGAGGCTGAGATCCCGCTGTTGGAACACTTGTATTTTTTGAATACTCTAGTTATCGAAGGTTGGAGCCACCTATTTTCTAAGTAGTGAAACGATACACTTAAGCCTAAAAAGTCAGATTTTGGGATTTCATGTATATCACAATTATACCTACTAAAGCCCTTGTATCCCAACACGCGAAATGGCGATAGTTGGTTTAGTTTTAATCACCATTATTGAACCACTAAGAAGGGATTATCACCTTTTATTACCTCGTGCTCTTGTGTTTCGAGAGTTACATGTCAAACACCCTTCAAACCTCCGTCATGCAAAGTTGCGAAATTGTTTTAAGTCATTCTGGTTAATAACAAGAATAATGACATTTAAGCCATAGTTAATCTTTATCATGATTTTGCAACTCGGTGGTTGTTACCTCAAAAAAAACACATTTGTAACTCTGATCCCTAAAGTCATGATATTCATTAATTAATCGTGGTTAATTAAAATCTTAAGTCAAATCACAGTTAATCAACCAAATCGCACTATCGCAAATTCGAGGTTCGTGGTTCAAAGACTAGGAGTAAAATCATCCGATACTACGAACGTTGAAAAGGGGGTTAAGGAATAAACACACTTAATTAAAATTTTGAACTAGATTAATTAACACCTTAAGCAACCTTCAACCCATACAGCCTGTGGACGAAGAATTAAATGTTGTCGCGATCCTTCCAAATCGCGAATTATCAAACATTATGGCATTTATTAGAAATTTAGTGAGGTGATTGATAATAAGATCCCATTTTATTTATAAATATTTCTATTAAATGATTTAAACATTTTGTCAGCAAGGAATCACACAGACTTAAGTGCTCAAAGCGAAAAGGTTTCAGTCATTATCTTAAGTTTCTTTCTAATTTGCGCAGAGCCAGTTCACCAAGATAACCTCTGTCTCTGTTTTTATTTTCTGTGACAGGGGATATAATTGCAAGGTTCTATATCATGGCTCCATAAAAAGCGTCCAAGGCAGCTGCCAAGAGTCCAGGTCAAGGTTCAGATATTATTTCTGATACCTTGCCTAGAAGTATCAGTACTATCAAAACATGGACGCATGTCTCCAACATTCTGCAATCCGAGCTGATAAATTGTCCAGATGATTCCAGTGATAGTGAGAAAGATGACTTGTCCACCAAATACAAAATCATCGCTCAGTCAGAAATGCATAATATAACAGCAAGGCCATGGATTTTTCCCTATTATGATATGATTAGATGGACACTGGACCATGTAGACATCCCGACTAGCACAATATTCAATGAGGAGAAGGTGGCAATTGGGACATTCAAACCAGCGCATTTACATGCAATGTATAAATTGTCTCCCACACCAAGCCTTACTCATAATGTTGAATTCTTAGAGGGTTTCAAAAAGAAGGAATGAGAGCAGTTTGAGAAAAGCTTATCCGATCTAATCAAAGACTGGGTTTCGCACCTCACGAAATTCAGGGATGATACTCATGGAATTTATTCAATCTCATCTTTAGTGCCACAATCCATGTATCTAGTGATGATGGCCTTTAGATTGTGTGGGAAGGAGGACACCACTCACTTTTTTCCTCCGTGGGTACCGCTTATTCATATAGTAGCTAAGGGATTTTCTTTCGATTGGGCCAAATTGTTGTCAGACAGTTTGGCCAATCGAATTATAGAATATCAAGCACAAAAGATGAGTGGGAAGGAATATTCATTATTTATGTCTTCTTACATCATGGAAATTATTTTCTTCATGAAACCTTTCCCATTAATGAGCTGGAGTTGGACTCCAACTAATTCAGAGCCTATTTATGTCTACCACTCGAAACTCTGGGAAGATAAAGCCAAAGAATTCATCTATGATATTTTCAACTAGGTAATGGTACCAATGCATGTCTCCATCTTTGGTAATCTACCTCCCACGATTTTAGATAACATCATGGAAAACCTGATCAGCGTGGTAGATTGGTATATAGAAGTGGAGTTTTCGTATATTAGGGTTTTTGGCACCTCTTTACCCCCATATGTTCTACCACTATTCTTACCAGACAAGCTAGTATGTCGCGAGATCATTAGGCAAACTGTGCTTGGTGGGATAAGAAAGGAGCTCAAAGAAGTATCGGAGAAGGTATGACCACCCTTCCCCATTCACATTGGTACATATTCTTTATTATATTTCATCCATGCCAAAGCAGAGGCTATGACCTTAGAGGAAATGAAATTGGTATACATTGAGTTTAAGAAACGTGACCCTAATAAGGTTGTGAGTAATCACATGGCGAGCTGTGGGATGAAGAGATATGAACACAAAGACTCACCTCATGATGAAATCTTCCGAGGTGCGAGGTCCTACTCTGAATTCTTAAGCCGATTTCAAGCTCTGTTGCCCAATGATATGGTCAATTTTTATAAATTCCAAGAGCACAGGAGAAGTTGGCTCCCCAAAGTTTTACAGGGTAGAAACTCACAACCTTCGGGTACACAACAAGAAGAATATAAAAGTTAAATGAGTGTGAACCCTAGAAAACAAGAGACTCAGGACAAGATAGAGAAAACTAAGATTTCGAATCAGGAAGAAGATATCCCCAGCCAAGAAGAGGGAAACCCATAGATAGTTACCAAGAAAATTGACAGCCCCATTGCATCTATCACTCCCTTACAATTCACAAAGGGGAACCCTAATACAAAGTGGATATTCAAGGAGGACCTGACACCTATCTCTGTAAAAGATTTTCCTCCTATTTAATTCTTCTTCAGTAAGAAAAGGAAGGTTGTGGTGAAGCAAGAAACATACCAAATATCGGGCGCAGTAGCTAAAAAATACAAAATCCTAACAGATGGAGAAGCTTTGGAAGAGGAAGAATTCACCGATGAGGTAGCAGGAACATTGGGGGATTATGCAACAACCAACCAATATTCAGTTGGAACTTTGAAGGCATTGTTGAAACAAAATAACCTCTTGATCAGCAAATTGGAGGCTCGGGTAGCAACGACAGAGGCGAATGCCATGGATGAGGAAAATAAAAGTTTTGAGCAAGATAGAGTAACTGATCAATAGGAAATCGAGAGACATAAATCTGATCTTGAGCAAATGCATCAGTTGGCACAAATAATCCAAATGTAGGTAAGTCAACAGGAGGAGCAAATAAAACTATTGCAATCTAAATTAATTTCTTTTGAAAACCAGGTCATAGACATAACAGTATTCCAATCCCAAGCCACAAAAATACGAAAGTAGGTAGAAGTAGCTCAATAGGATCTACTTGCCAAAGTAGAAACCATACATAATCATTTTCATATGATAGAATAAGTGTTAAAGGATATCTCCTTGAGAGAAAGAGAAGTTGGGGCATCTCGGGTTGCTTTCCAAGATGATGTTATAGAAACTTTGAAAGAAGAGGTGGCCATCAGTTCCAGGTTGTCTAACCCAAATCAAACTAGAGGTAACATCTTACTAAAGGTGTGGGAACATAATATATCTGAGAGAAAAAAAAGAGTTAAAGAGATGAGAGATGCTTGTGAAGAAACATTGGGCTTGGTAAATAAAAATTTGTTTGAT
>JASDQU010308109.1:16184-33583 GCA_032191745.1 Picea mariana | reverse complement strand
GGTAAACTAAAAACAAAAATAGAAATAGGAAACAGAGAGACCAAACATTTTAAAGAACAAGCGGGACTTTCAGGATCAAGGAGGTCCTCAGATGATAAAATGGATGATATGGCTAGGATAATAAAAGAGCTATCAAATTAAATTTTGAGGATGGAGCTAGATCAATCCAAAGTATATCAATTCGTTAAGAGATATTTCATAAGAAACCCTAATCCTTGAATTCAACAAAGATAGATTAAAAATGAAGACCAAAAAATTCAAACTCCTTTAAAAAACAAAAATTTTATAGGAGGAAATGACTTACAAGAGTTTTAGGATCTAGGAGAAGACGTTAGCAATTTAGGCGACGATTGTGTACAACCTCATCTAACCAAGGAATATTATGAGAGGTCTCTAAACACAGAACAACCATCAAATAAAGATAACAACATAAATAATGCAGGTGATTCTACCTATCAATGGATGGCTTATATTATAATGGTCGAGCTCCAACACAAGTACAATCTGAGACCTAAAAATAAATCTCTGTCAACTACTCAACCAAATAAAGTTCTACCAAGAGGCGAAACATATGATCCCACTCTGAAAGACACTGAGATGAAAAATGCCAAAATAAAGGAGGTTGAGATCCAAGCTGGGAAAGCTAAAATAGCCAGAACGCAAACTTTGGAAACAAAACTAATTGAAAATAAAGCAATGCAAACAAATAAGTTATAAAGGAAGGAGACTAAAGCTTCAACCAAAGAAATAGATAAACGTGTGGGAGGTTTCAGCCTAGAAAATGAGATAAATAAGATCAAGATACCAATACCCCTGGTCAAATTGGCAAAGAATCCTGTATACCGAAATAAAATAACCAAGATGGTCAATTTTTCAAATTTAGAGAGTCAGTCTAACGTGGTAAATTTGGAAGATGAAAAACCTAATCTAAATTTCGGTCCACATTTTGAAGGTGCTAGGGATACAGTCACTCCTTTCTACATTACACTAAACGTGCACGATCATCTGTTGCACAATTTCATGTTGGATTATGGAGCCTCGCATAACATGATGCCCAAGTCTATTATGGGTAGACTAGGCCTCGAAAGCACTAGGCCATACAAAGACCTATATTCTTTCGATTCAAGGAGAGTTAAGTGTATGAGCATGATCAAAGATCTAGTGGTAACTCTTGCATAGGTTCTGGTAAAAAATGTTCTAATGGGTGTAGTTATCATTGATATACCTCTGAAGTATGGTTTGCTCTTAGCTAGGTCTTGGAGAGCCAATCTTGGGGGATCTCTTCAACTAGACATGACCTATGCCACGATTCATGTTTTTGGCGGATAGTTCACTTGGTTATACAGAGAGACACAGTTAGCATATACAATAAGTGATCCACAGAATCCTAATAATTATCCTGTTTATGTCGCCAATCAAGACTTGGGAAATTGTATTTTATCTTTTGATGATGATGTAAATAATTGTATAGAAGAAAATTTTATAGAGGAAAATAAATCAAAAAAGATAGATGAAAATGTGTATAACATTGGGATTTGGAAAATGTTTTTTGATGGTGCTTCGTCAGGTGAAGGAGCAGGTGCAGGTGCAGGAGTACTTTTTGTAGCAGCTGAAAATGAATTTGTTGTCCCCTTTTCTTACAGACTACAGTGGGACATAGAATACACAAATAATGTATGTGAGTATGAAACCCTAGTCTTGGGACTAGAAGCTGCCAAGAATACGAACATAAATAACTTGGAAGTCTATGGAGATGCATAGTTGATTGTGAAGTAGATAAATCAGCAATACCAAGACAAGCAACCGAGATTAAGATCTTACAAAAATTGCACCTGGGATGTAATGGAAAAACATTTATCATTGGTAAATTCTCATTACATTCCACGTGCAAAAAACCCAAAAGCCGATTCATTAGCCAAAGAAGCCTCAATTTTCACACCTCCTATAGATTTCAAACTAAAGTATCATATAGAGGTGAGGCACAGACCCTCCATACCAAATAATATACAACACTGGTAGGTCTTCGAAGATGACAAACATATCAGAAAGTTCCTTGAAATGGTGGACGATTTCGCTGAAACTCACATTGACCAAGAAAACCAAAATGACCATACTTGGATTATGCAATAAGGGGAGGATCCTCAAGAGTTTCAAGAAAATATCGTGAATCATCGCATGTTCATATTAAAAAACAATCAGATTCTGAAAGGACAAATCCCTCTAGAAGATTGTTTGACCAAAATGACATGCACCTAAAATCTTCTTTACAACCTCAACCAGAAGAAGATGAAGATTGCAATATAGGGACCAAAGAGGATCCTAGAATAGTAAAGATATCAAAATATCTTCCCCCTGAGATGAAAGGTAAGTATGCAGATTTACTCCAGCAGTATAAAGACGTGTTCGCTTGGTCTTATGATGAGATGAGAACTTATGACACCACTGTGATCAAACACAAAATACCTTTGAAGCCGGGTGTTAAACCTTTCAGAAAGAAACTCAGGCAAATCAATCCCATTTTATTGTCCGTGGTCAAAAAGAAAGTTAAAAATATTTTGGATGCAAAAATAATTGTGCCACTGAGATACTTTGACTAGGTAGCTAATCTGGTCCTGGTTAGGAAGGAGAGTGGAGAGATCAGACTGTGTGTAGATTTTAGAAATCTAAATAAATCCTCCCTCAAAGACAATTATTTGCTTCCGAAAATGGATCACGTTTTGGAGAAGGTGGTTGCGGAAAATAGAATGTTAATGATCGATGGGCTTTCTAGTTATAATCAGATCAATGTCAGCGAGCACGATAAAGAGAAAACAACCTTCACTACCCCTTGGGGCACGTTTATGTATGACAAAATGCCTTTTGGTTTAATGAATGCAGGTTCTACCTTCTAGCGTGCTATGCATATCACTTTTGTCGGCAAGAGACATAAATTCATGGTCATTTACCTAGATGATCTGACTGTTTTTTCTAAATTTGATGAAGATCATCTGATACATCTCAAGAAAACATTCGAGAAATGCCGAAAATTTGGTTTGTCCTTAAACCCCAAGAAATCTCACTTTGTGATGCAAGAAGGTAAACTCTTGGGCCATATTGTGTCTCGAGATAGAATTAAAATTGATCCTAAAAGGGTCGAAGCTATAGACACCATAATATTCCTAGAAATGTAAAGGAAACCCAATCATTTTTAGGAAAAATAAATTTTTGAGGAGATTTATCCCTAATTTTGCTGAAATCGTGAAATTGATCACAGATATGCTGAAAAAGAACAATGAAGTCAAATGGATGGTAGAAACCAAAGCGTCATTTGTGCGTATCAAGAAATTTATAGGCGAAGCACCTATGTCAACCAACCCTGATTACCTAAAAGAGTTTCTGATTTTCTCATTTGCCTCCGAACACACAATTGCAACAGTACTCCTCCAGAAGAACGAAAAGGGTTTCGAGCAACCAATAGCATTCTTCAGTAAGAGCCTTAGAGATGCTGAATTGAGATATGACATAATGGAAAAGCAAGCATATGCTATGGTAAAGGCACTAAGGGCCTTCAGAAACTATGCGTTACACTCCAAGTTAATTGCATATGTTCCCACCAGCTCTGTAAAAGATATATTGGTGCAGCGCGATAGTGACAGGAAGAGGGGTTGGTGGCTTGCTAAAATTCAAGAATTTGATCTAGAGGTCAAAACAATGAAACTTGTAAAAGGATAGGGTTTGGCTAAGCTCTTAGCTGAATCTAATTTTAGAGCACTCAGAATAAACAACCTGCAAGGATACGAAGGATGTGTGGACATAGATGAAATTGATGACCAAATAGTTGCAATCAGAATCGAAGAGAAATTTGCCTCATCAGGTTGGTATAAAGACATAATATTGTACCTTCTGACCCTGAACTGCCCAAGTGATTTATCTCCATATAAAGCCAGCACATTGAAATTGCATGCGGTAAAGTACTGTATATCCGAAATCCATTTGTATTGGAAAGACCCTCTAGGCTTTCTACCAGTTTGTTTGGTCCAGTCAGAAACTGAAAAAGTCATAACTAGATTTCACGAGGGGGTATGTGGAGGACATCACATGTGGAGAGAAACAACTTATAAAATCTTGAGGGCAAGATATTACTGGCCTAAACTATTTTCAGATGTCAATACTAAAATCAGAGCCTGTAACTCTTGCCAATTGTTCACAGGCAAGCAAAAACTCCCAACATTACCTTTGGTCTCAGTTAAAAAGGAAGCCTCGTTTCAACAATGGGGGTTGGATTTTATAGGCGAGATTAACCCACATTTTAGAGCTCAACATAGATGGATCCTGATCGCTACTGATTATTTCACCAAATGGGTAGAAACTATTCCAACCAGAAGAGCGACAAATTCGGTGGTGATAGATTTTCTGGAAGAAAACATACTATCTAGATTCGGCTGTCCCAGAAAAATAGTTACAGGCAATGCCCATGCGTTCAAATATATGGTGATGATTAGATTTTTTCAAAAATACAATATTATACTGGACCATTATACAACATACTACCCCCAAGGTAATGGGCTCTCCGAATCATCGAATAAAATCTTAATTACCATAATTAAGAAAGTGTTGAACGAAAACAAAAAAATCTTGGCATGTGCATTTCAAGTACACCTTATGGGAGAATCAGATAGGCATGAAATCGATTGGAACTTCTCCTTTTCAAATGGTATATGGGACCAACGTAGTGCTACCCATAAATCTGGCCCTACCCATGATGAAACTTTGGCAGGATGAAAAAGAAGAACCAAATCACATCACAAGAAGAATAAATTAGTTGATCGAAGTTCAGCAGAACAAAATGGAGGTAGACGAAAGGCTTCAGAAGTATCAAGACAATATGAAAGCATTGTTCGATCATAAGGCTAAAGATAGGGAATTCCTTCCTAGTGATTTAGTTTTGAAATGGGATGCTAGAAGGGAAAACTCGACAAAACATGGCAAATTTGACCATATATGGTATGGCCCATTCAAAGTCACATCTTCTGAAGGGAAGAATGCGTTTCTGTTAGAAAATTTAGACGATAAAACCCTTAACGCCCCTATCAACGGGCGCTATCTGAAGCACTATATGCAATAAATTATTTCTAAAATTCCACTGTATATATCGTTTTTTGTTTCTATTTTTATATCTTTTCGGTAAGTTTTATTTTCTTTTTCATCACAAATAAAACAGGTTAGTGATACGAAATTTTCAACACATTGAATTCGATAAATTTTAAAATCCTAACGCTCTTCGTGTTGCTTTCTTACAGGATTCTATTTTACAACCCAAACATCATAAAGAGGAAAATGGATGGTCATGTATTGGGAAACCAATTCGCCCGAAATAGGTGATAAAAGATAATTTACTAAGATGAGAATGAAATGGTAAGGCAAAGGTATGAATTCCCTAAATACCTAGATTGCAAATGAAGGTCACCTAGGTGCAATAACGGTCTCATGAGTATGAACTTTTTCACTCGATGGATTATCAAAAGAATAGTTTTTTACTGGGGATTCTAAAAAGTTCCCCTGGATAAGATAAAAATAATCAAAATAAAACAAAAGAAGTGAAGCGTCCTAAATAAGAAAAAAATTCTAGGAGTTAGGATTACATTATAATGCCTGTGCTTATGAAATCTGAAATCTTCTTTCATGCTCTGTCCCAAATATTTGATTCTTTCCCCTTGAATCCTGATATATTCCCATGGTTTTCACAGAGGGAAAAGAGGTTTCACTTTAGCTCTGAAAGCCAACAAATGATTTTTCCAAATTCCAACAAAAAAGGCGACAAGTTCTTGCGAATCCTCAGCTCTCACTAAACTAAGATATGCTTAGGCTAATCCTATCTCCCTTAGTTTTTTCAACATGTCTTGACGATTAGTCTTGCTCAAAAGAAGGCCCCTGGAAATAAACTCTCCCCTAAAGATTTCCTGCCAACTAAGATGTTTAGAAGGTCAAAGGAAAATTGATCCAGAGTAATCAAAGTGAGTTAACAGACCTCGGCTACAAAATTATACACAGATATTACCCCTGGTATACTCTCTACTAATTGATTGCCCCCACTTCATGGAAAATGAAAATGTAAGACAGATGGTGAAAGGAAATTCAAAAAATTGATTGCCCCCATATAGTCCAAAAAGAGATGATGAAAGAAAATTCATAAAATGATTGCCCTCATCTCAACATTTAAATGCAAATTTACAGCTTGAAGTGGTGAAAGGAAATTAAATAAAGGGAATCAGACAACTTCACTAGGGTACTGAACAGGCTCGTTGGTAGTGAAGCAATGTCTAAAATATATGTAAGGCTGTTACACATGAATTGTACCATACTCTGGTAATTAGTTTTCTTTGAAACTTGATCTACATCCCAGGTGTGTGCAGGACTCCCTGATTAAAAACATTGAAGTTACTTCACCTTGATGCAAGCAAAATCAATAGAACTTGTTCAAATCCCCAAGGTTGGTTTGATCATCTTGAGAAAACATGAATTCAGTATTAGAGGACAAGGAGAACTAATATTGAGATAAGAGAGTGATTAAGTTCGAAATCTTTCAGAAGTAAGGTTGAAACCCCCTTTCTCCCTCTATATCCTCTTTCTGGACAAGTTTCGCAGAAACAAACTAATGACTCCATTTACCCAATAAAGGCGCTTGGTCTGTTGTTCTTCTCATCCCATAAGGAGACAAGATCCGTAGTTGGAGCCTATGTTGGAACACTTGTATTTTTCAAATACTCTAGTTATCAAAGGTTGGAGCCACCTATTTTCTAAGTAGTGAAACAATATGCTTAAGCCTAAAAAGTCATATTTCAGGATTTTGTTTATATCACGATTATACATACCAAAGCCCCAGTATCCCGACACGTGAAATGGCGATAGTTGGTTAGTTTTAATCACCATTATTGAACCACTAAGAAGGGATTATAAACTTTTATTACCTTATTCTCTCGCGTTTCGAGAGTTACACATCAAATGCCCTTTGAACCTCTGACATGCAAAGTTGCGAAATTGTTTTAAGTCAATCTGGTTAATAACAAGAATAATGACATTTAAGCCATAGTTAATCTTTATCGCGATTTCACAACTCGGCGGTTGTTACCTCAAAAGAAACACGTTTGTAACTCCAAACCTCGAAGTCGTGATATTCATTAATTAATCGTGGTTAATTAAAAGGTTAATTCAAATCACAGTTAATCAACCAAATCACACTATCGCAAATTCGGGGTTCGTGGTTCAAAGACTAGGAATAAAATCATCTAATACTACGAACGTCGAAAAGGGGATTAAGGACTAAATGCACTTAATTAAAAGGTTGAATTGGAATAATTGACACCTTAAACAACCTTCAACCCGTACAGCCTATGGACCAAGAATTAAACATTGTTGGGATCCTCCTGAATCGTGAATTATCAAACATTTATGGAATTTATTAGAAATTTAGTGAGGTGATTGATAGTAAGATCCCATTTTGTTTCTAAATATTTCTATTAAATGATTTAAACATTCTGTCCAAAAGGACTCGCACAGACTTAAGTGGTCAAAGGGAAAAGTTTTCATTCATTATATTAGGTTTCTTTCTAATTTGCGTAGAGCTAGTTCACCAAGATAACCTCTGTCTATGTTTTCATTTTCTGTGACAGGGGATATAATTACAGGGTTCTATATCATGGCTCCGTGAAAAGAATCCAAGGCAGTTGTTGAGAGTCTAGGTTAAGGTTCAGATATTATTTATGATACCTCGCCTAGAAGTATCAATACTGTGAAAACATGGATGCATGTCTCCAACATTCTACAATCTAAGATGATAAATTATCCAGATGATTCTAGGGATAATGAGAAAGAAGACTTGTCCACCAAATACAAAATCATCGCTCAGTCAGAAATGCACAAGATAGAAACAAGTCCATGGATTTTTCCCTATTATGATATGATCAGATGGGCATTGGACCATGTAGACATCCCTACTAGGACAATATTCAACGAGCAGAAGGTGGAAATTGGGAAATTCAGGCCAGATCATTTACAGGCAATGTATAAATTGTCTCCCACACCAAACCTTACTCACAATGCTGAATTCTTAGAGGGTTTCAAAAATAAGGAATGCGAGCAGTTTGATAAAAGCTTATCCGATCTGATCAAAGACTGGTTTTCGCACCCCACAAAATTTAGGGCCGATACTCATGGAATTTATTCAATCTCATCTTCAGTGCCACAATTCATGTATATAGTGATGATGGCCTGTAGACTGTATGGGAAGGAGGACACCACTCACTTTTTTCTCCCATGGGTACTGCTTATTCATACAATAGCTAAGGGATTTTCTTTCGACTGGGCCAAATTGTTGTGAGACAGTCTAGCTAATCGAATTACAGAATATTGAGCACAAAATATGAGTGGGAAAGCATCTTCATTCTTTATGTCTTCTTACATCATGGACGCTATTTTCTTCATGACACCTTTCCCATTAATGAGTTGGAGATGGAATCCAACTAATGTAGAACCTATTCATGTCTACCACTCGAAACTCTAGGAAGATAAAGCCAAAGAATTCATCTACAAAATTTTCAACTAGGTTATGGTACCAATGCATGTCTCCATATTCAACCATCCGCCTCCCAGGATTTCAGATAACATCAAGGCCAACTTGAGAAGCATGGAATATTGGTATATAGAAGTGGTGTTTTCGTATATTAGGGTTTTTGGCACCTTTGTCCCCCCGTATGCTCTACTTCTATTCTTATCAAACAAGCTAGCATGTCGTGAGATCGCCAGGAAAACTGTGCTCGGTGGGATAAGCAAGGAGCTAAAAGGAGTATTGAAGAAGGTATGGCCACCCTTCCCCATTCACATTGGTACATATTCTTTATTAGATTTTTTCCATGCGAAGGCTACAACCTTAGAGGAAATGAAATTGGTAGACATTGAGTTTAAGAAACACGACCCTAATAAGGTTGTGAGTAATCACATGGTGAGTTGTGGGCTAAAGAGATAAAAACATGAAGACTCACCTCATGATGAAATCTTCAGAGGTGCGAGGTCCTACTCTAAAGTCTTAAGCCAGGTTCAAGCTCTGTTGCCCAATGATATGGTCGATTTTTATAAATTCAAAGAGCACAAGAGAAGTTTCCTCCCTAAATTTTTACAGGGTAGAAACTCACAACCTCTGGGTACACAGTAAGCAGNCATCATGGGCGCTATTTTCTTCATGACACCTTTCCCATTAATGAGTTGGAGATGGACTCCAACTAATGTAGAACCTATTCATGTCTACCACTCGAAACTCTAGGAAGATAAAGCCAAAGAATTCGTCTACAAAATTTTCAACTAGGTTATGGTACCAATGCATGTCTCCATATTCAACCATCTGCCTCCTAGGATTTCAGATAACATCAAGTCCAACTTGAGAAGCATGGAATATTGGTATATAGAAGTGGTGTTTTCGTATATTAGGGTTTTTGGCACCTTTGTCCCCCCATATGCTCTACCTCTATTCTTATAAGAAAAGTTAGCATGTCGCGAGATCTCCAGGAAAACTGTTCCCGGTGGGATAAGCAAGGATCTCAAAGGAGTATTGAAGAAGGTATGGCCACCCTTCCCCATTCACATTGGTACATATTCTTTATTAGATTTTGGCCATGCCAAAGAAAAGGCTACAACCTTAGAGGAAATGAAATTGGTAGACATTGAGTTTAAGAAACACGACCCTAATAAGGTTGTGAGTAATCACATGGTGAGTTGTGGGCTAAAGAGATAAAAACATGAAGACTCACCTCATGATGAAATATTCCGAGGTGCGAGGTCCTACTCTAAAGTCTTAAGCCAGGTTCAAGCTCTGTTGCCCAATGATATGGTTCATTTTTATAAATTCAAAGAGCACAAGAGAAGTTACCTCCCTAAATTTTTACAGGGTAGAAACTCACAACCTCTGGGTACACAGTAAGCAGAAGATAAAATTTCAATGGGAACGAACCCTAGAAAACAAGAGACTCGGTACAAGACAGAGGAAATTGATATCTTGAATCAGGAAGAAGAGATCCCCAACCAAGAAGAAGGAAACCTAGAGATAGTTACCAAGGAAATTGACAGCCCCATTGCATCTGTCACTCCCATACAATTCACAAAGGGGAACCCCGATACAGAATGGATATTCAAGGAGGACGTGACACCTATCTTTGTAGAATAGTTTCCTCCTAGTGAATTCTTCTTTAGTAAGAAAAGGAAGGTCGTGGTGAAGAAAGAAACATACCAAAGAGCGGGCATAGTAGCTAAAAAATAAAAAATCCTAACAGATGGAGAAGCCTTGGAAGAGGAAGAATTCATTGATGAGGTAGAAGGAACATTTGGGGCTTATGAAACAGCCAACCAATATTCAGTTGGAACTTTGAAGGAACGGTTGAAACAAAAGAACCTCTTGATCAGAAAATTAGAGTCTCGGGTAGAAATCGTAGAGGCAAATCCTAGAGATGAGGCAAATAAAGGTTTTGAGCAAGCCAGAGTAACTGATCAATGGGAAATTGAGAGACTTAAATACGATCTTGAGAAAATGCATCAGTCAGAACAAATAAGCCAAACACAGGTAAGTCAACATGAGGATAAAATAAAACTGTTGCAATCTAAATTAATTTCTGTTGAAAACCAGGTCATAGACATAACGGTATTCCAATCGCAAGCTACGAAAATACAAAAGAAGGTAGAAGTAGCTCAACAAGATCTACTTACCAAAGTAGAAACCATACAGAATAATTTTCATACGATAGAATAAGCATTAAAGGATATCTCCTTGAGAGAGAGAGAAGTTGGGGCAGCTCGAGTTTCTTTCCAAGAGATTGTTATAGCAGCAATGAAAGAAGAGGTGGCCATTAGTTCCAGGTTTTCTATCCCAAAGAAAACCATAGGTAACATCTTACTGAAGGCGTGGGAACATAATATATCTGAGAGCAGAAAAAGAGCTAAAGAGATGAGAGATGTTTGTGAAGAAACATTCAGCTTGGTAAATAAAAATTTGTTCGATCTTGATAAGGAAGGTAGTGATGGAACACTGAGAAAAATTGACATAGCCAAACATCTGCTGGATATCAAGGAAAATGTGGAAAAAGGACAAGTTGAATTATCCCAGGTAAGTCAGGTCGATATTTCCCAAGTGGATAAATGGTTGATAAAACCAAGCTTGCAATTGTGGTCTATCATCACGAAAGACCGACAAGTAGGAAAAAGATTGCCTCGGTTGGCAAAGAATTGCCACACTTTCGAGGTGAACATCCAAACCGAACCTTCCAAGCTGATAGCCCAGTTGATAGAAAGGTGTGTTAATTGTATCGATAAGGGGAAAGGGCAGAATTTTGGAGGAAAGTAGTAAAAGATGCCTATTCCATCCTATTTTTGGAGTCAGAGAACAAGAAAATAAAACACCCTGCCCACGTGGAGGAAGACAAGAGACAAGGAAGTGAAATGCGTCATTTTCCATTTGTAACCGAAATTTTTAGAACGATTAGAATTCAAAGTGTTTTAATCTTGTATAAGTATAATTTTGAAAGATAGAACAAAGGCTTTTTTCCTTTTGGCCGATTGTACCAGAGAATTTTTCTTTCGCCAGAATTAACACAAGGTGGATCGAAGACTCTTTTTTCCATCAAGACTGGGTTATGTGTTTCTTCTGTTATTTCACATTTCACATAATTTCTCATATGTGTCTTTAATGAATGCTTAGATGAAATTTAGTACAACCTCTATGTGGTGATCATTTATTTCAGTCATCTAATCGTTTACAGATTTTCCTCTGTATCGGCTATCAGCAGGTACAAGACCTGTGAATTGTTTAGATTTCTATATAATATATTTCTTTAATGTTTTTCTTGCTTATTTTCTTCTTATGTCACAAGGTGAGATTCTTCCCTGATTAATGCCTCACATTTTTCAATAGCTCTATGTTTTCTCTCACTTCATGCATGATTTTAAAATTTAACTCAGTTACGAAAAACAACCTTTGATTTTGTTATACTATTAATTTGATTTTGGGATTCTTTCTTGCATAATCTAAAGGTGAAACAACAACCAACACTTTATAAAAAACTATGTTCCTTTATGACTGTACGTGTGGAAAGACAACCCAACATAGAACCGGGTCTCTCAGATCAAACCAGCTTCACTTTAAACCTTTTTGATACCATTCTGAAAACTGCTACTACCCAGGCCGAACTTGAACGTTCATGGGCAACCATTGAACGGGACATAAACATTCAGGAACAATTGGAAGCTAGACCCAGACAACTCAGAAATCAGCCTTAGCTTCTTTTCCTAGTTGTTTTCTTCCTTTATATCTTTCACCCTATTTTTGGATGCCTAGACTCAGTACTTTATAGACTTAAGTACAGACTCTAGAACAACACCTGTGATCTCCTCTTCGACTTGCACTCTACCTTTGACAACCTATCGAAGTCCCAAAATAGGTCAAACCTGACCAAGGATCTCCAAAACTTGGTCAAGGGCCAACAATCCCCCAACAATCACCTGTGACTCGTCCCAAGTCACTCTGATCTGGGTAGCTTTGCCTCAAAATCACTGAGCCTGGCTCAAGCTGCTTCACTAAGACCTCATGCTCGATGAACTCTTGAATAACTGCCTCATTAATGAGTACCTCTAAGCATTGTTCTACTGAAGTGAATACTTGTTCCAGATCCTCTCCTCGACCTTCATTCTCCTCAAACAGTTGGCAAGTTTTGTCCTGGACTGGTTGGAGCCTCTGAGTCACTTCCATGACTTTTCTCTGTGTGGTATGAACCCACTATTGAGCAGTACGTTGTTCATGGGATCTTTCCATTCTTTCAAGTGTTAACAGGAGCTTCAACTGTGCATGTACTATCGTCACTTGCTGATTTTCCTCCTAGAGTTGTGACTCCAGTGTCTTTAGTTCAATGTCCTCAGTAAGTCGCTCATAAGTCTGCGCACTTCTACTACTAAGTTGTTGAAATTCCAAAGCTAATGCTCTGATCCTCTCACCTACGCTCCGGGCAGTGGCTTCTCTTGTCTCTCGTATGTCCTATGGAGTACTTGGTACTGTTTGTAGCTCTAGATATGCTATTCTATGTTGAAGTTGTTGGATGGCTTCAACAAGCTACGCTACTTGATGCTCCACTAGGTCTTCCTCCTTTTTATCTAAGCCCGTCACAGAGCAAAGTGCTCTGTTGACTACTTCTTTTACTCCAACTTGCTCTGCAAGCAACTGTTTTTTCTCATGTTGTATCTGCAATTTCTCCTCTTCGAACTTTTCTTGGAGGTCGTCTTTCTCCTGTTGCGCAACTCGGTGTTGCTCTATCACATCCTCTTGGGATTGTTTTAGAGCCACTGTGGCATATTCTATTTCTTCCTATGCACGGCAAAGGAGAGCTTCAATCGCATCGGCTAGTCTGCGGAGTTGGGTAGGCTCATCTCCTAGCTCTGTTTCTTCTAATGGCGGGGGCATAGTGGACACTGCGTGGCTGGAGTAAAGGGCCTATTGTACCCCTCGCAATTATGCTTCAATTTTTTCATACATGGTCTCTTTCTTAGCTTCATTTCTATGCAAAAGATATTTTGAGGCATTTGATACAGCTACGATGATGAATTCAAAGTCATCGAGCATGAGCACAACCTACAGCTTGGTCTTACTAGCCTTTGACTTCTTCTGCGATGTGGGTTTCGTGGGAGAAAACTTTCTTTTGTGAGATGGATTTGCGTCATTAGGGGGATTTTGTGGCGGTGTTACTTCACCTTGCTTGTACTGATATTCTTTTCCATTATTCTCTTCTTTATCTACTTCATCATCACCTCCTCCTCTAGGTGATTCTGAAGTAGTTTCTTCTAATGCACTGCTCAGCTACTGAACTTATTTTTTCTTCTTCCTTCTGCTAGTTCCAAGTGTATTATTCCCTTCACGAGTGACCACCGGGCTTCTGATTAGTTCAAGATCAGACAATTTTGTGGGGTCAACAGAGATAAGGAGATATTCAGGCCCTTAGTTATTTCTTCTAGGTCCTCCTCTATGAGTTTGTAATAACTCTGTATCTCTTCTTTGTGTTCATATCCTCGTGCAGTGATGTAGATAAAATGTTTGTCTGCATGGAATTTGAAAAATGGCATGAAACTATGCAGGGTGTTCAGCGTTATATGAGGGACAACTTCAATAGCCCTCTTTAACTGTAGGTAGTAGGTGTGGAACACCGTGTTTGATTGCCATTGTTTTCCCATATCGCTCGAATACCAAAGCGAAGTGAACTTCACGGCTAAGGGTTCAGATGGATCTAGTTTAGGGAAGGTCACACATTCGGGCATCTCCCAAGATATGAACGCGATGAGGATCAACATCCAACTAAAATGGAGATCATAGCCCTGATCCTAAGCTTCATGAAAGTCTTGGTATAACTGGTTCACTAAGTACTTTTCCCAGTTCATCTGTAGTCCCTCCATGCATTTACGTGCGAGGTCAACAACAAATCCTGTGCTGTGTGTGGGTCTTTTCTTCCAAACTAGCTTACTAGAAATCAACTAGAAATTAAGGTGCATTTCTCCATTCTATATGGAGGATACCTTCTAGCCTCGCTTCCCATTCTCCACATTGCCACATGTATCTTTAATCTTTTGCGCCAGGGCGCAGTCTGTAGCCTTCACTGGGTAAAATTCTTGCGGGTTTGGTCCCTACATGCTCAATCTGGTGATCTGATGGATCAACTTTGGGTTGATGGTGATGTGTATATATAGCCACAAATAACCACCATAGAAGCTCGACAGTAGAAGCTTAATGCACACGTTAACCTCTCGGTGCCTTCCTCTTGGTGCGCAAGGTCCATAGTCCATGGTTGGGGGATTATCTTTGACTTCTTCCCCTTCGTCCTAGTCAAATACCTGTGAGGGGAGAGCATGCTGAAGTTTTTGAGATCTCCTAGGTTAAATTCATTGATATTTAGTGTCATGATTTTATCCAGCTGAGGCTTGCCTATGCGTATCCCCTTTGGGAGGTACGCAGTAACCAAGGTGTAGTTGAAGTCCCTAGGGACACTATCACGATTCACTGCACCATCCAGAGGCGGGATGTAGTCAGGTAGGATAGATGGGATTAAATTCAAGTTCACCAAGTCATCTCGATTCTTGGTTCTTTTCTCAGCTACAGCTCGGGATGGTCTGTATCCACAAGCAGTCGATGAGGAGGCTTGCACTCCTCACATCAATGAAGCTCGAATTCCGATGGACATCACCTTCTCAGCCATAAGTTCGATGAGAACTTATTCGACAAAATTTTCTGTGGCATTGAGTTCATCCAACATGCACGCTCAAGATCGGATAACTCAGGTCCATGAAAAAATGCTCAATGCAATAGAAAAGTTAGTGAAGTCTTAGTAATCACAACACAGTAACAATGAGTTATCTTGTTGGCTCAGATAGAATTCGCAAAAGTGTTCTCAGTGCAACAATCGACGGAATAAGTAGACAGCGATGTAACGGATCCCTCCAATGGAGAGGCCTTCATCAATGCAGTTATGTCCAATACAGCGTTGTCCCAACGGTCCGATGGCAAGCTTGTTGATCATAATTGTTTTTCTAACCATTCAGGAACATCNATCAACTTTGGGTTGATGGTGATGTGTATATATAGCCACAAATAACCACCATAGAATCTCAACAGTAGGAGCTTAATGCACACGTTAACCTCTCGGTGCCTTCCTCTTGGTGCGCAAGGTCCATAGTCCATGGTTGGGGGATTATCCTTGACTTCCTCCCCTTCGTCTTAGTCAAATACCTGTGAGGGGAGAGCATGTTGAAGTTCTTGAGATATCCTAGGTTAAATTCATTGATATTTAGTGTCATGATTTTATCCAGCTGAGGCTTGCCTATGCGTATCCCCTTTGGGAGGTACGCAGTAACCAAGGTGTAGTTGAAGTCCCTAGGGACACTATCACGATTCACTGCACCGGCTAGAGGCGGGATGTAGTCAGGTAGGATATATGGGATTAAATTCAAGTTCACCAAGTCATCTCGATGCTTGGTTCTTTTTTCAGCTGCAGCTCGGAATGGTCTGGATCCACAAGTAGTCGATGAGGAGGCTTTCACTCCTCACATCAATGAAGCTTGAATTCCGACGGACATCACCTTCTCAGCCATAAGCTCGATGAGAAATTCTTCTACAGACTTTTTTGCGGCATTGAGTTCATCCAACATGCACGCTCAAGATCAGATAACTCAGGTCCATGAAAAAATGCTCAATGCAATAGAAAAGTTAGTGAGGTCTTAGTAATCACAACACAGTAACAATGAGTTATCTTGTTGGCTCAGATACAATTCGCAAAAGTGTTCTCAGTGCAACAATCGACGGAATAAGTAGACAGCAATGTAATGGATCCCTCCAATGAAGAGGCCTTCATCAATGCAGTTCTATCCAATACAGCGTTGTCCCAATGGTCCGATGGCAAGCTTGTTGATCATAATTGTTGTTCTAACCATTCAGGAACATCAATCTAACAGTTATAATGCCTCTAACGGTTATAATTCCTCCAACGGTCATATCGCTCTGCCATGGAAAAGTGCCAATATGAGCTACTGTGATATTCTGATGAAGTTCAAATTATGGAGACCTTCCTTTTGCGAAGTCTTCTCTGGAACTTCTTCTGATTTCTCTAACTTTTCTTTCTTCTTGCTAATCTTTCTAGCCTTCGTCCATGCGATCGGTGTCTCGATATTCCTCTTTCCATTCTGATTCTTATCTCCTCTTGACATAGTAACTTCGCACTGGTGATGGTATTTACTAGGGTTCAAGGGCAATACTTCTTCTCTGTCTGGGGTAGGTGCTCTACTCTCCTACACAGGTAGGTGTTTCAAATCATCTTGTGTTCTTTTAACTTCGACATCCAGATTTTTGGTCCTCAGTAGCTTCGACTAGTTTTCTTTTTCTTCTAGTAAGTGTGTTATTCTCTTAGCCATGAAGTCTCTTAATTCTTGATTTTTATGTTCTAGATCTTCCTCTTCTTTTCTTCAAGTCTGATCTTTCTCAATCCAGGGTTTTCCTAGTAACATAGAAAATGGGTCGTTGTTCTTAATAAATTTAATAAACCTCAAATTCTTCTTATGTCGAAGTTCCATGAGCACTCATAGATGTATGGGTAAGTCTTCTACACAGGGTTATCATCTTTCCTCTAAATAATCCTATTCCTCCCAATGAGGGAATCATAGAAATCTTTCCTAAAATTTTCCAAGTTCTTTCTGTCATGATATTCACCTGTGTTTCCTCATCCAGAATGCAGTCTATGTCGAAGTCTCCTATTCATGTTTCTATGCATTCTTTCTCTTTGAATATCTCTGATAAGTTGATATCTCTGTGGTCATTCAGGGTTTCTTTTATTTGTAGTAATACAGTCTCTGATTCT
>JASDQU010308108.1:111807-126977 GCA_032191745.1 Picea mariana | reverse complement strand
TAAAACTAACAATGAAATGATTACAACTGGTACAGACTTGTCTTTAACAATTCCGACTTTCGTTTGAAACCAAGGCATTAATGGTTGTGGTTGTACCCTCTTGCAGGTGACGGCATTGACCTTTCTCTATTTCGCACTATGCAATACGCAGGTTTAGGAGCAATCCGGCATCTAAATCGGACTCCTTCGCTATGACAATGCGTCTCTTCTTAGCAGTGACAGGTGGCTCTTACTCTCTTCAAAAACAACATTTAATAGACTGCTCCATATCTGAATTCAGATTTAATAATACCACGTTAACAATAAGATAAAGTGTGATTCTTTCCTCCCTGATTGCTCGTGGGCATTAACACCAATGTGCACAGAGAAAAAATTGAATAGATCGCAGGGTTTCATGGTGGTAGCAGCAATTGGATTTACGTTGGAGATTTTTAAAAAAAATAGCATTTTTCCATTAAAGGAAAGGAGAGTGTTGGAGAATAATAACTAAATACCATGCTTAATATTTGGTTTAAGTTTGTTACGAAGAGTTGAAATAACTATTTAGATTGTATACTTAAGATAGTTATCTATCTTAAGCTATTTGTAGTTGTATTTATATTGTGATTATAAGTAATAATATATAGTTTTGAAGTGAATCTTGTTTTCTGTTACACGAAAGTGAAAGTTCTTAACTACTAGCATAGTGGCTAACTAGCGGCTGAGAACGCAGAAAGGTAGCGGTTGAGAACACGTGTCTGCAATATACTGAGAATGCGTGACTCCAATATAAAATGTTTGTGGTAATTCGTCTGTGGTAATATGAAATGTTTGGCTGCATTAGGTTGATAAATGGAACGTGACAATTACATATCCTTAGAGTAATTTTTTAATGTGATTAGGTAAATGTTAAAAAGTAAACATGTTAACGGATGCCTTGATAAATGCAAGAAAGTTATGAACAATAAATCCGATCCATTGATTTTGGAGAACGACTAAAAATATGCCAGCATCTTCAATGCATAGCCATCAAATTAGAGTTTAAAGTTAAATAAGGTTAAAAGATCATTAATTGTGCCCATTATCAATAGGTGTACGCCTTTAGACGTAATAACACAACGGTACAAGTAATTCTCCAAGAAACCAATATCTTTGCAGGCGAGAGCCCTCCTATCCATCTCCATGCTTATGACTTTTAAATAGTGGGATCAGGGTTTGGTAATTATAATCCACAAACACATCCTCAGAAGTTCAACCTTGTCGATCCTCCTATGCGCAACACTGTGAACGTTCCAGTCAATGGCTGGTCTGCCATCATATTCGTAGCCGACAATCCTGGTAAGCAGGAAGTTACACCCCATTCCGCTTTCTTTCGTTGCTGTCTCTTATTTTTAAATGGCCTGATATCGGTGATGGTTATTATGTATGGCAGGAGCTTGGCTGATGCACTGCCACTTGGATGTGCACATAACATGGGGGTTGGCGATGGTTTTTGTGGTAACAATGGACCTGATTCTCTTTTGAGTCTCGAGTCGCCCCCATTAGATCTTCCGCAATGCTGAGGACAACTGCCATGCATACAGATCGACCCCAAAGATAGAGGAAATTCTTACTATATTTGTTTGCTTATTTCATTAGTTGGATAAATATTGGTCATGTTTGCTCGAGTAACGAAAGAGTTCCCGACATATGCCATTGTTTGTATTCTTATTCAATGACAATTCACTATGTAAGTTTTGATCATCAATTGATTGTTAGTCTGTAACAAATTTTCAGGCAAACTAATGCCACTGTTTGTATTCTTATTCAATGACAAACGTCGCATGTTTTGTGTTGTAATGTGTAAGAGTCCACAATCTGAATCCAATTACATAAAAAGTAAGAGTCCTATGTTGTAATGAATATATGATTCCGGGCTTCATCATTGTATGGACTGTTATAAAATGGCTCCAACTCGAAAAGAGAGAGTTCTACGTTGTAATGCGTGCTTCATCATTGTATGGACTGTTATAAAAAGAGTTTGGGAACCGTTCTATGTTGTTTTTTTTTTAAGGAATTGAGACAGAAAATATCATCTGAAAATAGAACATTTAGATTAAGATGTTATTTACAAAATGATTCTCACAGTCAGTCTAGGAGTTCTATTTTGTAATTAAGTATATAGGATTACATCTATTGTAAATGAACACATTTAATAATCTTTTAATTATAACTTTTATTTTTATGGTTGTTTTGTTCTTCCAAATCAATGAATAAAATTTAATGTTGATAACTTTCTAACATTTTTAAAGGTATTAATTAATCTATTTACCTTTTTACATTTATTTAATCATTTTAAAAAATTACTGTAAAATAGAAAAAATACTTTATATTAAACATTTACTTCACTAATAACGTTTTACAACATTAGATTTACATCTAGGCCACAATTTACCATCTCTCTCATATACCTACATGGTAATGGAGGATGGCATAGGTGATATTTTCTTGTAACTGCCTTTCATATTATGGCATTTCCTTCTTGTACCCACAACACCGTAAATTTGCTTCAATGTATAAATTATGTATTAAGATTTAAATTGGCTAGGCAGCTAGGTTTTAAATTTTGTAAATAAAATCTTACTCATTATAGCTATGGCTCCAAGCATGCAGATGATGTCTGGCTAGGCGGATAGGTTTTTAATTTTTCTCATGCATATACTTGGCTAGCAACTAGGTTTTGAATTCCACGGGTCCAAACTAATCTCTCTGAACACTCGGACTAATCTCGCAAGTTGCTTTCGTTCTGCAATCCATGTTCAAGCGTTCTTTTGGTAGGCCCAATCTAATGATGATAAGTGGTTAGAAAATGAAGCTTCTCATTTTATGAGCGCTCATGATTTTGCAGATTAAATGTGGTTGTTCATCTAAAATGTCTAGAAGGAACAATATTTTGTATAACTGCATTAAATTAAATGTGGTTGTTGTGCATTGCATGCTAAAATGTCTAATAAAAACATTATTTTATATAACTGCATGTTGAATGCCATTGGCAATTGTCTTCTATATCTTAATTTTTTGTTTCTAAATTTTTTTTTTTTGGTTGAATATGTGTCTGGGTTTTATTGTCTTTATCTTGGATGTATCGGTGTAATGATTTCTATTGCCTCATGCAGGTGTAGGTGAGGCGTCTAACTGGTTGTATAATGTAAGCTGTAGCTCGGTACAACAACATATTAACCTAGGTTTTCCAATAGCATTCTCAATAAATTTAAATTTAAATGTTAATCATGCTAACATTTCGATGACTAATGTTGACCAGATTGCTAAAATTACTAGGACGTCACTCTAAGGTTTGCTTGATATAGGAACCAAGGCGATGAATAGAGAGATATTGATTGTCCTTGCTTGATAGAGGAACCAAGGCGATGAATAGAGATATACTGATTGTCCAGTTTAGTTAACGATTTCTTGTTCTTTTAGGATTATTCATATTGACTGTGAGATGCGATTCAGTTCATGATGTGTGGCTTTACATTAATTGCCGATATAAGAAAATAATTAAGTCAAAATAAATTCGTTATTGAAAGATCAGTGGCAGGAATTTTTTTTTTTCATCTTTATCATCAGGAGAGACAATTGATTTTCAATTCGTCAGCCTTCTATCACGTGGCTATAGGTAGATGACGGTTTAAGACCTTTCAGGTTTTACCTCCCAGTAGTATAATAATCCACCACATCGTTTAAAACAAATTCTCTGCAATTTAAACCTTGCATTTAAAAAGTTGATTATATTATCAACTAGCAACAACCACATTAAGTAAAAAGTCGTTAATATTTTTTTTAATTAATGACGTCTATCGGCATATATTAACCACTTTTTACTTAATGTGGTTGTTGCTAGTTGACGACCGACATGCATGGCCACAACCATAAACACATTTATACATTTTAAATGTAACAATTAAATATTATTTAGTAATTACTAAATTATTATTTAAAATTATAATTATTAATTTTTTAGTCAATATTATTATTAATTAAATAATTTATTAAAAATAATAATAAAAAATATATGTAATAATTTTATTAATAAATTATTAAAAAGAATTAAATAATAATCAATTAATAATAAGAATTTAATAATAATCAATTAGTAATTATTTATTTATAATTTTTAAATAATAACAAATTATTATTTAATTAATAAAAAATAATTAATTAGAAATTAGAAATTAAAATTTATTAATTAATAATAATTAAATAATTAATTATCAATTGATTATCAATAATAAAATAAATATTAAATAATAATTATTTATAAAATGGAAAATAATATAGCATAAATAAAATAAGCTAAAACAAAATAAATATATTATTAAAATAATATATCAATAATGGAAAAATTAATTTATAGATTATAAATAAATTTAGCAAAAATAAAATAGTAAATAACAAAGATATTAACAAAGTTAATAATAATAATAAAACATTACATGTATTAATAACAAAATAATAACAAAATAAAAACATTCTTAAGATAGTACATTAAAAATGCAAAAATATAAAAATAAAGTAAGAGAACATTAATAATGTAAAAATACATTAATGTATTAATTAATTAATACCTTTATGAAATGCATAAAATTAATTTAGCAAATAAAAAAGTAAATAACAAAGTATATTAATAAAATAAATAATATTAATAATAAAGTATTAAGAAAGTAATAAAAAATATTTAAAAGTGCTAAAATAATACATTAATAATGTAAACATTTATTAAGAAATTGTATTAATATTAGTATTAATACATTAAATAATGTATAATTAATGTATTATATTAAAGATTATTAATGTATTAATACATAATTAATGTATTATATTAATGTTATGATGTATGTAAATAAATGGTGTATTAATATATTAATGTATTACTTTAATGCAATATATACATTTAACTTATAAATTAAAGTATGAATCTACATTAGTGTGTAAGGTAAAGTATTAGTTAATTGATTGATAGATTAATGATGTAATGTATTAATTAATTAATACATTGATATATTATTAATTAATACATTAATAAATGCATTTTAAAAGTATTAATACCTTAATAAATACATTATTAAAGTAGTAATACATTAATACCTTAATTGACAATGACTATGGTTGACTATGGTTGACCATGACCATGGTTTATAATGGTTGACCACAACGATGGTTAACTTTGGTAGATGATGGTTGGATTTGGAAAGGAAAGGTTGCTTATGGTTGATCGTGGTTGTCCTTCACCATGGTTGAGTGTGGTTGACCATGACCATGGTTGGCTATGGTTGGTCAGAGTTTATTATGGCTGACCATGCCCATGGCTAAACTTCATTGACCATGTGGATATGATTATAGTGGGCCATCTTGATTATGTTTAACCATAGTTTACTATGGAACTACAGCATTGCAATGTTGATCATGTTTTGTTTGACACATTGCGACATCAGGTTTTGTTCATCACATTGCAACATCAAATTTTCTTCATCAAATGACATCGTAAGGTTATGTTTATCAAATTACGATGATGGGTTTTTGTTTCTCACATTATGGTCTTGGAATAGGTTTGTCACAGTTTGACAGTGGGTTATGTTCGTCACATTGCGACATCGAGAAATGTTCGTGTCATTGCAAAATCAGTCTATGTTTGTCACATTGGCACAGTGGGTTGTGTACATCACATTGTGACAACGGGTTATGTTCATCCCATTGCAACTTTTGGAAATGCCTATCACAATGCAACATCAGGATATGTGCACCACATTGCAACGTGAAGACATATTCGTTGCATTGGGATGATAGGCCCATGTTCATCACATTGCTACAACAAGGCTAAGTTTGTCAGATTGGGATTTCCATAAATGTCTGTCACATTGGAATGTATGCATAGGTTCGTTACCTTGTGAGGTTATTATGTTTGGTAGATTGCAACGTTACTATGATCAACATATTGCAACGTTTGGTAATATTTATCACATTTCGACTTCCGTATATTTTTGTCACATTACGACAACCATATATGTTTTTCACATTCTGATGTTACTATGTTTGGTCGATCGCAACGTTACTATGTTCAATAGATTGCGAAATTTAGAAATGTTTCTCACATTCTGACGTTGACATATGTGTGTCACATTAAAATGTGAAGAAATGTTCAAAATATTGTGATGATAGGGCGATGTGTGACACATTGTGACGTCTGTTGATGTTCATCTCATTGCAATGACATGCCTATGTTCATCAAATTGTGATGTTAGTATGTTTGGTAGATTTCAACATTACTATGTTTGTGAGATTGTGACGTTAATATGTTCATCGCATTGCAACGTTATATGTTCATCCCTTATTGTGACATTACTATGTTTGATAGATTGCAACATTACTATGTTTGATACATTGAGACGTTAGGAAATGTTTGTCACTTTGTGATGTTAGGAAATATTTGTCACAATGCGACGTCAGGAAATGTTTGTCACTTTGCGATGTTTGGAAATGTTTGTCACAATGCGACGTTAGGAAATGTTTGTCACATTGCAATGTTAGGAGAAGTTTGGCACATTGCGACGTTAGGAAATGTTTGTTTCTCACATTATGACGAAGGGTTTTTGTTTCTCAGATTATGGTGTTGGAATAGGTTTGTCACAGTTCGAAAGTGGGTTATGTTCCTGACATTGCAACGTTGGGAAATGTTTCTCTCATTTCAATATTGTTTTATGTTTGTCACATTGGCACAGTGGGTTGCATACATCACATTGTGATGATGTGTTGTGTTCGTCCCATTGGAACAATTAGAAATGCCTATCATAATGTGACGTCATGATGTGTGCACCACATTGCAACGTGAAGATATATTCGTCGCATTGCGATGATATACCTATGTTTGTTACATTGTGATGTCCATTTATGTTTGTCAAATTGTTATAAAAATTCTATGTTCGTCAAATTACAACCGTAAATGTTCATGAGATTTCAATGTCCCTATATGTTCGTCACATTGCGATGTTACCATGTTTGGTAGATTGCAACGTCACTATGATCGACACATTGCGACGTTTGGAAATGTTTGTCAGATTGTGACTTTCATATATGTTCATCACATTGTGATACCCATATGTATTTGTGACATAACGAATTTATTATGTTTGATCGATTGCAACATTTCTATGTTCAGCATATTGTGATATTTGCAAATGTTTGTCACATTGTGACGTCAGGATATGTCTGTCACATTTCAACGTGAGGAAATGTTTGTCATATTACGATTGGAAAAATACTCAATTTAATTATAATTGTGAATTTTATATAAAAAAAAATGTAGTAAGAATCAATTTATCTAATTATATATGTAGAATATCATCATTGGGGCTTCAAAATATATCCAAATGCTTATACATCAAATGCAATCAAAATTCTAAGGGGAAACTCCTAATTTGAACTCTATCCAATGTAATCAAATGTAATCAAAATTCTAAGAGGACGAAATGTGGAAATTTCAAAGGATGACCTTAGTTATAGTCACAATTCATTGATAAGATGTTTGCTAAGTTAAATAAGAACATTTTATAAAGGATGTTTGTACACGTGAAAACATTTAATAGATGTGAAAAATGTGAGATGGGAAAAAAATGGCTAGTAAAAAAATGAGATTCACAATATTGTTATTAAAGTTATCAAAATATATCCAAATGAGAGCCACAATATTGTGATTAAGATTGTCATTGGGGCTTCAAAATATATCCAAATTCTTATACATCAAATGCAATCAAAATTATAAGGGGAAACTCCTAAGTTGAATTGTATCCATTATAATGAAATGTAATCAAAATTCTAAGAGAACGAAATCTGGAAATTTCAAAGGATGACCTTAGTTATAGTCATAATTTATTGATAGGATGTTTGTTAAGTTAAATAAAAACATTTTATAAGGGATGTTTGACAGGTGAAAACATTTAATAGATGTGAAAAAGGTGAGATGAGAAAAAAATGACTAATGAAAAAATGAGAGCCACAATATTGTCATTAAGAAAATGTACCATTTCTTAGAGTTACACCCTTAAACCAGAATTATGTCCACTTGAACTAAACACATTATAATAATAAAAATCAACCAAATTATGTAATATCAACATACATATCGATCTCTCTTCATCCTTTATAATAATGAGTTAAGTAATGTATTTATTACTTTGGATAAATAGTAAAACCTAGTATTACTATGTTATTCTATATTTATTTATTACTTCTTTGCTACTATATTATTCTATATTTATCTATTATTTTATTGGTAAGTTTATATATTTATTCATTTCTATTAATGGGTTTTACATTAATAGTATATTATCACATTATAAAATAAATACATTAATAATATAACATTATTTGTTTACATTAATATTACATTAGTTTTAAACATTAATAATATATTACATTTAAACATTAAAAATATTAATTCTTTGGTAATATTTTTTGTAATGAAATCGCATATTAATGTATTTAGTAATCAAATAATAAATATAATATCGTTTTGTTCATAAAATAAAGTGATTTTCTTGATATAATAATAATCAACTATTAATAATTATTATTGATATTATTTTGTTATATAATATAATAATATATTAATAATTATAGTAAAATGTAACGTTTTTTATATTAAATAATTATATAAAAATTATTAATATTAATATTAGTTTTATATATAATGCACAGATTAAATTCAGGTTATGGAATTTAACTTGTGTTTGAATACCATTCTTGGAGAAAATGTATGCAAATATTCTTCCTGTGAGTGCCAAATTGGCAGCTTTGTAGTTGGACACATGTTGAATACATCAATGAAGCTGCAGAACAACATTTTCTTACTTTTTCTGTTACTAATATATACTATATAATAAATGTAATCGCTATTATAATAAACGTAATAGCATATATAATAATGTGTTTTTTATAATCAAATAATTAATATTAAATTTTATTACACAACCATTGTATTAACATTATTTAATGTTATGTATTAACATTTTTTAACATTCTTGAGTTAGGGTTATGGTTCTCATAAGGAAATTTGTTGATCAGATGAAGAAAGGAAGAAATATAGTCGACCCATATTATCTTTTCAAATGGTCCCCTTCTATGGATAAAGCCTCAACCATCGTTGTTCCTCAACCATCGTTGTTCCGGGGTGTATTCGTTCTTGCAAGATTGTTCTACAAGATTCTGCGTAGATTTCAATTCTGGAGGAGGACAAAATTCAAGTTTTGGAATTTAACTTGTGTTTGAATACCATTCTTGGAGAAAACGTATGCAAATATTCTTCCCGTGTGTGCCAATTTGGCAGCTTTGCAGCTGGAAATTAAAAGGGCTAAGATGTTTCATGATTGTCTGGACCAAATAATTTCACATGTTCAATACATAAATGAAGCTGCAGAATTTCCACATAGACAGATTCTCAGGGCTGAACTGACTTCCATGTCCAAATTCTCTTCGATTTTAATAACAAGGCGGGCAGCCTGATAAATATAGTGTTAGGGTCGAACAGTCCAAATTCTCTCAAATTCCAGACTGATAAATATATTGAAGGAACATATAAATATATTGTTAGGGCCAAACAGTTCAAATTCTCTCCAATTCCAGACTGATAAATATATTGAAGGAACATATACATACATAAATAAACAATAGATGGGATTAATAACATAGAGTGCACTAAATGGATGTATCTATATCCAATTTTTTTTGCCATCATATAACTTCCGCCATGACAATTTATTTTTGTACAAACATGCATCAAAAAAATATGGAGGACGAATCGATCTATTCCTCAGTTTTATCATGAATAAAGGAATTTCAGGTATCCCTACTACAATGGAAAATCTTCCACTCTTACCGCAAAACATACCATCTGTGTATCATCTTCCAATCCCTCTCGTAATTACTTCACCATGAATTACAGACCAAAGAATATGTGCATCTTTACTCATTACAGACAAAAAATCATCCCGCTTGCTTCATATCCAGTCGGGACGAACCACCTTCAACTCTCCAATAAAAAATGTACGCCAGCTGAGCCAATGCAAGTTCAATCATAGGAATAGCTATGGGATCCCATGGGAAGCCTCTCCTTCCTACCCCAAACAGAATCATACTAAAGTCTAATTGATGCACACTCGCTCCTTTTTTTATGCGCACTCGCAATCGTTTCATATTCTCCATGGAAATCGTGGCCAACACTTCAAACGCGTGTGGAGGGGAGACTGGAGGTTGAAACACTTCACTTCACATTCACACAACCATAAACATCCGCACTGGTAAAAAAATGACTGCGCTTAAAACTTTTTAATTGGCATCCAATGCCCACGCGACCATACCTATCCGTCTAGTAACAATAATTTAGTAAATCGTGGCCAGCTTAACATATTATCTCTTAATCACTGAACGTGGCAATCTGGTGGTGAGCAAGTAATTTTTTAATCTTATTTAGTAAATGTGAAAAAGTAATCACATAAACGTACGTCTTTATAAATGAGCGGAAGTTAATTTATCAAAATCTCACCCATTGATTAGAGAGGATGATGAAGAATATGTCAGCATCTTCAATTTCCAACCCTAAGATTGAAATTTATGATTAAAAGATCATTAATTGTGCCCATTGTCAATAGGTGTACGCCTTTCGGCGTAATTATCCATGAGATAATATCCTAGGATGTGTTGTACGTGTTCTTCAAGAAATAACAATTACTATAAGATCACAAAATTATGAAGAGTCACTAACTAAAATTTTAGAACGATGATTATCAAGGTTTTTCCTGGGTGGTCTAAGGAAACATAAATTATGGCAACATAAATTTTATCAACTGTTATTTTTTATCAACAGGATAATGTCAATACACATTTTGTTGTCCTTAGTGTAAACAATGTAAATATTTATTATTTAACCATTACACAAAAATGTTGCGTTCAACTGTGATTAATCTTGATCTTTATAACAATACATAGCTTCATAGAACAAACAATTAGTTGCTCCTGATTGAACGCTTACAACAATTTATTTTAGAAACCTACTCATGCATTTTGCATGCATTATTTACAATCTATATCTGAAAAACAAAACTGCAAATAGATTGCATCATGTCAGATGATTGACAAGACTCCATCAATTACCAACATACTCCCCCTTGATGCTCAGAGGGCTTACAATATGATCTCGGAGTTTCAAAAACTGGACTTGATACTTTAAATCAAAATGTTTTGTCCTGCTATGATGGACTCGATTCTTGGCCAATTTGATGGCACTAGTGTTATCAAAAAATATCACTGTAGGATGAATTTGTTTCTCTCCAATTTCTTTTAGAAATTTTCTAAGCCATAATGTTTGTGTACCTGCTGAGGTGACTGCAACATATTTTTCTTTTGTGGATGAAAGTGAATCTATACTTTGCTTCTTTGAGCTCCAAGTAATCAAACCAGAACCAAAAGAGAAACAAATACCAGATGTATTCTTTCGGTCATCCAAACTTCCTCCCCAATCAGAATCACCAAATCGAACAAGATTAAACCTTTTAGAAGTGTAGTAATGAATACCAAAATTTAGAGTTCCTCTCACATACCTCAAATCTTCTTGGTTTCCTTCATATGTATTTCAGATGGCTCTGTCATGTATCTTGAAACAAGAGAAACTGAATAAGCAATATCAGGTCGTGTGTGGGTTAGAAACATCAAACTTCCAACAATACTTATGTATGTTCCCTCATCAACAATTTCAGCACCATCAACTCTACACAACACAATTCCATGAGCAGTTGGAGTTGAGGTTGGTTTACAATCTACCATATCAAATTTCTTCAACATATCTTTTGCATACCTTGTTTGAAAAATGAAAATTTCATCGTCATTTTGATAAATGTCCATACCCAAAAAATATTGCATGAGACCCAAATCTTTCATCTCAAATTCATTCATCATAGCAATTTTGAATTCATCCTTCATCTTAGAACTACTACCCATATATAATAAGGCATCAACATATAGACTTACAATATGAATATCATTACCTTCTTGTTTGTAGTAAAGCGTAGGTTCACTTTTACATCTATTGAAGCCACTCTCCTGAAAATATCCATTAATCCTAGCATACCATGTTCTTGGTGCTTGCTTGAGGCCATACAAATCCTTCTTCAACTTGTATACTTGATGTTCTTTTCCTTGCACTTCAAAACCTTGTGGTTGTTCCACAAACACTTATTCTTCTAAGTACTCATTCAAAAAGACACTTTTCGCATCCATGTGATGAATGCTCCATTTCTTCTGAGCTGCTAATGAAATCATCATTCTAACAATCTCTTGTCCTCCTACTAATCTTTCCTTGTGTCTTTCAACACTCCCATCACTATTTTACTTAGTCTTGTAGACCCATTTAGTAGCAATCTTTTTCTTGTCATGTGGAAGTTCTGGAAGCTCCCGAGTATCATTCCTGTGAATAGAATCTATCTCTTCTTTCATTGCTTGCACCGAAACCTCATTAGTACACGCATCTTCAAAAAATGATGGTTCAAAATCATCCTTGGAAAGTAAATCAAAATTTACTGTCTCACATATTGGATTTTCTTCATGTGCTGGACTTTTACTCCTTTGATAAATGTCACTTAATCTTCTTACCTTACTTGCAGAACTTGAATTTGATGTTGGGATTGCACTTGGAATTGAAGAATTAGATGAGGAGCTACTTGATGGATTTGTAGCACTTGGAACTGAAATATTAATGGGCTTCTCATTATCAATACCATCAATAATATCCCTATCCATAACAGATTTAGACATATCATCATGGCATTTTTTATGAACATAAACTCCCCCTTCATAAAAAATTACATCTCTTGATATAACAACATGCTATTAGTGAGGGGATTATACAACCTGTAAGCCTTACTTTGTTCACTATATCCAACAAAAATGCATGACTCACTTTTTGGATCTAACTTTTGTCTCTTTTGATCAACTACATGGACATAGGCTACACAGCCAAAGACTCTGAAATGATTAACATTAGGCTATTTTTCATACCATGCTTCATATGGATTCATCATATCAAGTGAATTTGTGGGACATCTATTGAGAATATATACAGATGTAGCAACTACATCACCCCAAAAATAATTGCTTAATCCCTTCGTTTGTAACATACTTCTTGTCATTTCTACCACTGTACGATTTTTTCTCTCTGCTACTCCATTTTGTTGAGGTGTGTAAGCAGTGGTGAGTTGTCTTTTGATGCCACTCATATCACAATAATTCTGAAAAGTTTTTGAACAAAATTCTCCTCCACGATCAGTCCTTAAGCACTTGATTTTGCAACCTCTTTCATTTTCCACAAGGGCTTTAAACCTTTTGAATGTTTCAAAGGATTCATCTTTAGTCTTCAAAAAATAAACCCAACACTTTCGTGAGTAATCATCAATAAAAGTAATAAAATATGATGACTTACCCAAACTCTTTGTCTACATAGGACCACAAATGTCTGAGTGAACTAACTGAAGTGGATAATGGGCCCTCCATGCATTTCCTTTTGAAAATTTCTCTCTTGCATGTTTTCCTTTAGCACATCCTTCACAAATATCCTTCTTTTATTGAACCTTAGGAAAACTATAAACTAATTCTTTGGATGTTAGAAGCTTCAGACTATGAAAATTCAAATGTCCATACCTAAGATGCCACAACCAACTTTTTTCTTCATATGCCATATTGGAAAGATGGTTGTTATGTTCTCCAAACATCAATGGGAACATCCTATTATTTGACATAGGAACAACTGTAACCACCCTATTGCCTCTATTCTTATCATAAATTGTACATTGTTGATTTTCAAACACCACCTTATAATTGTTCTCACACAATTGGCCAACATTCAATAAATTATGCTTTAATTATGGAGTGTGATAAATGTTTTTAAAACTTTTCATACCTTCTTTAGTATGGACTTCCATAGTTCCTTTTGCAGAAACCTCCAATGCTTTGTCATCACCCAGCTTGATCTTGGATTTAAAACTCTCATCCATTGTAGACAATAGCTTCTTATTTCCTCACATGTGGTTAGAACACCCTGAATCTAAATATCAAATATCTTTAGTGCCATTTCATCTTTGTCATAAGATAAAAATATATTGTTTGGAGAGGCCTCATCACCTTCTTGAGCATAATTAACACCTTTGTTATTATTACCATCTTTTAATCTACAATCCCTTTCAAAGCGACCATACCTTTTATAATAATAACACTGGATATTTCTTTTATCAAATCTACCTTTGCCTCTTCCTCTTGAACCACCTCTTCCTCTAGGATAATTCTAATTTTGACCTCTACCTTGGCTTTTGTTTCTTTTGCTGCTAGTGTTGGCATCTTCATTCTTTGTAATTTGCAATTTTGAAGAAAAATCTTTCTCGCCACTTTCTCCAAATGAATCTATCAATCTTTCTTCATAAGACATAAGATATCCAAATAGGTGATCAAACTGAAGAGTAGACAAATCCTTGCTTTCTTCAATGATTATGGAAACATGGTTCCACCTTGGTGTTAGAGACCTCAACACCTTTTTAATCAAAACCTCCTTGTCCACAATTTCTCCAAGAGTAACCATTTTATTGACTACATATATTACTCTCACACAATAATCACTTACATTTTCATCTTCTTGCATCTTCAAAATCTCAAATTCTCTTTTCAATGTCTGTAGCTTGACAACTTTGACTTGATCACTGCCTTGGTAAGCTTCTTGTAGAGTCTTCCAGGCATCTGTTGTTGTCTTTGCACCTGCAATTCTTGGAAACAAGATTTTATCAAGAGCAATTTGGATATGAAATAAAGCATGAGCATTCTTCCTTCTAGATCCCTTCTTAGCTACTCTATCATTTTCACTAAGAGTGGTCCAATCTTCTGGCTCTACATAGCCCGTTTCCACAGTCTACCATATATCTTTCCCTATCAAAAGGGTCATCATCTTATGAACCAATAATCATAATCACTTCCATTAAATTATGGAATGGACAATGAATTAGAGTTTGACATGATTACCCTAAAACAACAACCTCCTCTGATACCAAATGAAGGATCTATGAAGGCCTATCTATGGACTAGATAATCATTCAATTAGAATAGCATAACAATATACTAAATAC
>JASDQU010308108.1:44748-62994 GCA_032191745.1 Picea mariana | reverse complement strand
GATGGTTTTGGAGAGAAAGAATTTTTTCTGGAATATTGTAAGAGATTTTTTTTTGTGAAATTTATTTTAATTTAGAAGTTTTGTTTAGAACCAAAGACACTTCTTTCATCTGAGGCGTGAATGTGACTGGACAAAGGTGGATTAGCTTTGTCTTCAAATTCAATATTTTTTGTTGTATTGAGTAAGAGTTTCTATATCTGTTATTTAAGTTATCTTGTAATGCTACGACAATTATTTTATTCTAATTGATGAATAGAAATCGATTGTGTTAATATGTGATTGATAGTAGAGTATTGAAAATTACTTTTTTTGCACTCATTTTCTATTAAGTATGCATTTTCTTTATGCAACTGTCATCTCAGATGATTTTGAATGTCTACAAGTCAATGGTATTATTGCTATCTTGAAGTAGGCTCGATCCTCATTGCCTACATGCTGAGGTATAAAGGTTATCCCAAAACCCATATTTCTCCAATATATCGTAACTTCCCTATGTAATTAGTTTAAACCCCACCTTTTGTTCCCACAAATGTTAGAAAAGAACAAAAAGAGAACTGTATATCCCGAGGAAAGTTTTTACATAAAGACATACTTGTCGGTCATGATTAAATCCCATCAATAAATCCATTCATATCACATATTTGTAGAACCATACCACTCAGTAAACACTTACGAGTCTAATTGGGCCTCTTAAATGAGTTTGGTTCCCACTGTTGAGTCAAATGGATCTCAGACCCCTCAATAGGTGGTCAATGGCTTCCAAGGAGTTTGAGCACCTATGGATGGTGATAGTACCTGCTTGAGACACAAGAAAGACAAAATATACAAGATATATGTCAAGTGGAAAAGAAATTTAATATTGATGTCCCTATTTGAAGTAGCCAACAAACATATATATCAGAAAGTAAGTAGTTTTTTTAGTTGCTAAACAAATTCTAAAATTCTACCAAGTGATGCAAGAGATAGGGTAGCTAAACACTAGTATAACTCTAGTATAAAAGAACTAGAATTTAGAAATGAAAAAAGGTTTTCAGAAGCAAGTACTTCATAGATATTATTCAACATTATGCTTGTAGAAAAAAAAATGTTACAGCAGAAAAATCATGCACCAAAAATTTCCAAAACTCCACACAAAAGATGTGCTAGGACTAGTAGATTATGTTGGCAAATTATTAGCAATTTTTTACGGTTGAAATGTGATTAATAAGTAAGAAAAATAATATTTGTTGCATCCCTAATGGATGTATATTTTAATGAGTTATAGCGTCAATAATAACAATCGAATCAAGATGCCCTAGTGGCCTTGAAAATATCTTAACATGTATAAAAGTTTCCAACTTGAACAAGATCAATATCTCACTAAATCACATTTACCAAGGCAAAACAATTATTTCTCTAATGAAAACTTCATATTAGTGTATTTAAAAATGGGTGAATGGAGTCTCTTAAGTATTATTTAGACAAAAAAAATCCCTATGGGTGTAAATTCTCTTACTCCCTAGGGCATGCCAATTAAACTAGCATAAATCTAGGAGGGTGTACATACTCATGTTTCTCTTAGAAAACCTTTCCAAAAATGACTTATAAACTTAGAAAATAAGATTAATCTTAATGGAGGGGATATGAAACATACTCCTCTTAGTATTTCAACCAACATTGACCAAAAACAAGCAATAAATAACTAACAAATACATATTTTCCTTACCTATTCCAAGAGAGAGAGAGAGAGATCAAACCCTAGTTCACCAAGAAAATTATCATACAAGAGAAAGAAAATAATCCTTCAAGAGGGGCCCACCACTTTATCTCAAGAATTCACCAAGAAATATCATGAAGAAGCATTTTCACAAGAGAGAGATACCAAAAATTCCCAAGAGGGTGCAAATTTCAACCAATATGTCTTCTCACAATGGGAGAGATATGATCCAAATGAAATAGAGATGATATATATTTATAAAAATCCTCTAAAACATGGTTTGTCCACATTCAAAGGGTAAACCACAAGAAAAGGAGAAAAAAACTCTTACTCTTTCCCCTTTGCCAAAATAATATTTTTTAATTCATAATTTTCACATAAGAAAAACTCTAGAGATGTCACCCTCTCGGGGCAATGGTTTGGCACTTTTAGGTAAAGTAATTGGGTTGGAGATGAGTTCTCTAGGCCTACAGAGGCCAAATTTATTCAAGGTAATCCTCTCCTCCATAATCGAAGGGCTCCCTCCCTTAACGTTCCAAGTGTCTCCGATCGCCACCAAACCCTAGCCCTAGGGTGACGTCAATCCCTTAAAGGTGACGTCTTAGCCTCCAAACACAAGTCGTTTAGATTGTAGGGGATATGTGAGATCCTCCAAAGTGTCATATAGGCCTCCAAAGGAATATCATCATCATCTTATGTGTGGGAACTGGTATCCAACACGTGGGATTCAAGCCCCAAGGAATCCCAAGCTAAGCTTGTTCCTCCAAAACTGTCCACCAACTAGATCCTACAAAGACAATGAATATTCCCTCCAAGGATCTCAATTCAAATTCATCATGATGAGTAAATAAAATCAATAGAATAGCCATCTAAGAATGTACATCCAAACTACCTCATCAAAATAAACAAGTTCTCAAATACCCTATGCAATTTGCCAAGTTTAGGTATGGGAGGGTTGACAAAGAGACCTATTGGGTGAATCGTACCTCACATTTAGGAGTGTTTCCAATAAAACCTTTCTCTAATTCATGTATATGAGGTGGTATGGATAGGATTAAGACTTTTGGGCATGGGGTTCATGATGTAAAAGTGGTTTTAGTCTCCCATTCATGGGTTCCTTTGTAGAGGGTGTGTTGCACCTTCGTTTTCAATGCAACCTTTTTCCAAGCCCATTTATTGCCTTTTATTCTTTAAGATGTTTCCAATTTGAAGCCAAGGTGGGGATTATACCAAAGCATGAAAAATAGTTCCCACCTTGACTCTGCCTTGGTCACATCATGCTTCCCCAAGTTGAAAACATGTGTGGGGCTTATACCTAAGCATTAAAAATAGTTCCCACACATGATCCACCTTGGTTGGCATTTTATATTATTTATTTTTCATGGGTCCCATCAGTTTATTATGAGAGACATTTCATTTTCCTCGAGATCCCTTGGTGAGAATATAAAAGGTTCATGATTGGATTTTATCTTTTTCTATCTACAAGCCTTTGGTCCTTCATCCCCTTCTTCCCATGAAATGAGGGACAACCCCTTCTTGGGTCAGTACACCGAAAAATCTATAAAGGTAAGGAGGTGAGGGGATGAAGTGTGGAAAGTAACAAGTATGATTGGGAATGGAATGATGAATCGTCAAGAGGACCTCCTAGTAGCAATCCTATCCCTAAGGGCGACCCGCTTACTAAGGCACAATGTCAACCACCAAAGTGAATCAAGGCAAAGAGCATAATGTCCAAGAAGATGTTACATAATCAAAAGAATTAATAGATGTAACAAACTCAAATGCCTCAAATATTGAAATGACACTCACCATAATACCTGACTTGTACCTCATGAAGCAAGATTCAATATCTTCTAGAATCCAACTAATATGGTGGATATCGTCATGACAATCCTGAAACTATGGTGGCATAGTGGATCTCTACCTGTGCAAATGGACATTGTTAGTTAAGTTGTCTCTCGATACTCCATGTATGCAACTTGAGGTCTTAAAGACATCAAAATTAGGGATAACATATACAATATCGCTCATGCTTAAAAACACATCATTCATCCTCTTCACTAGAAAATAAACCACACCCTTCCTGCACACTAATATCCCTTCTCTCCATTAAACTTGTAATCCCTCATCATATTTCATTTTACCTAATATGTTTGTTCCTCGTTAGTCCACAATTCTTTTTAGCTTTCTAAATCTACCATATCTCTTTATAATAGGAATTAATAATTTTTCAATTCTCATATTTTAAGTTCTTCTTTTATAATAAAAACCCCCTCTTCATTCCTTATATATCTATTCTTAATTTGGTTTATTAATATCATTTGTTTTCATCATTATCTTAACTTTATTCTCTTTATTTTAATACTAATTAATTTTTTTACCACTTTATCCTTATCTTGATTTTATTCTCTTTAATTTAATACTAATTAAATTATCTTAACTTTGTTTTCTATATTTTAATACTAATTAAATTTATTGCCTCTTTATTCTTATCTTAATTTCATCTTTAATTTAATACTAATTAAACTTATTTCCTCCTTATCCTTATTGTACCTTTCATAATGTATTCACCCATTTTTTTTTCATACCGACCCACTCTTTTTACTCACATCCTCCCCTATTTTCAATAATCTATTATTTTGTTTCTTGAATAATCTATTATTTTACTTATTTATAATCCATTATTACTAATTTATAATTTCCTTCCTTTCATTTATTTTTTTTTCACACGAAAAAAACATATTTACTGTTATTCTATTAGAATCAAGTGTTCTTCATGGTTACAAAAAAGATCTATAAGATCGTAATATCTCCTCAAAATCTTGATATGTTGATTTGTACTTTGAGTGAGTTCTAGATAGAATCTATTGACAATTGTCAATTTCTTTACATATCATACTTTAACTTAACAAAAAAGAAATAACTAACTTCTTTATAGTGTCTGGTTACACTGTATTGTAACATTATAAAATCATAAAACTATATGTATTTACAACATTTTCTTTGTAGATCTCCTCATAAAAGAACCATCCCAGGGGACTGTCCAAATCTTTTTTTGAGAGTTGATCAACAACTGTGTTGAATTCTCTATGAATATGCATGAAGTGGATATATTCAAATATCGTCTTTAAGCATATTATTTGTTCTTTCCAACTATGTAAATAAAGTAGGTTCAAATTTGGGCAGTCATTTATCCAGTCGATAGTGACTTTGGAGTCACCTGCTGCCATCAAATTCCTTATGGATAATCTCTGTGCTAAGAGGAGAAGCCCCCAAAGTCCCAAAATTTTAGCCTTCATATTATTTACCTTTCCTCTTGCAAAGTGTGCTTTATAACTATGATGAACACTTAATTTTATGTAAATTCTAGCACCACAATTGTCATTTATAGCTGCACCGTCAAAGAAACCTATTGGTTTCTCATCAAATAAAATTGGGTTTAGAATATAGTCCACTTTATCCACTTCACTTGTGCCTTTGTGTTCTTTAATGTTGATTAGAATACTGGAGATAGTTCTGGAGTCCTCTCTTTTCCAATTTTCAAACATGATTTTGTTCTTGTATTTCAAAATTTTCCAACTAACTAGAAAATTATTCTTGGATATTTTGTACACCAATGTAATAAATTCTTTTCTAGAGTAGACTACATCCATGCATCTGATAAATTAAGAGAAATTGATAGTTCTTTCCAGATTTTCTGTGTGGTTTCACAGTGTATGAGCAAATGCTCTGTAGTCTCATCATCTTTGAGACATAAACTGCAAACAATAGGTCCTATGCCTCCCCTTTTCTTATAGTTTTCACTAGTGAGGATACAATATTTTAAACATAAACACATGAAACATAAAAAAATTATTGGAATATCAACGTTCCAGATGGACTTATACCACCATTTACAACCATCAATATGTGAATTACTAGCAATGCACTGATATGCTAAGTTTGTTGAAACTGTTCCAAAAGCCCTATTCCATGACCAAACAATTTTATCATTTGAGTTATTAATAGAAACTCCACTAATCTTCAACATGGCAATGTGCATGTGCCATTCATTTGATAGATTTCCATTTAATCCATGTTGATTGGAATTTTTCCAATTTTGAGAAAAGTTTAGTGTGTTTGTAACAAATGCTTGAGCAATGGAATAGATACCCTTATTATTTAGGATATGGATTAAGAGAGCATAACTTTTATATGAAAATTTATCTCCAATGAAAGGATATTTCCCAATAATAACTTGTTTCATGGTCCCTATTTTCCAGGCCGACCACTGCTTGATGATATGAAATGAGCTCATAAATTTTTTCCAGAAATTTGAGGCATTATGATATATGAAATTTCCTTTTTTGATCCAAGATGTCAGATTGATTCCTTTTAGATATTTCCCTTTAAGAATTTGAATCCAAAGACTATTTCCAAAGATTCCCCTCCAACAAGATTTAGTGGCTAAAGATTTGGTGAACCAAATAATGTTCCTTATAACCCATCAACCAAAACAATTAGGAGTTGCAATGGTTTTCCATTTGGTTAAATGAAATCCTGAAGATTTGTTCACTCCTTTCCATAAAACAATCACCATGATTTGTTGAATTTTGTGCATAGTAGAGGCAGGAACCTTCGCTAAACTGAACCAATACACTGTAATACTTTGAAGAACAACTTTCACTAATACCAGTATTCCACCTAGAGAGATCCAACAAAATGTCTAATTGTTAATTCTTTTAACAATCTTCTCAACCAACCAATTCCAATCCACTATTCTATATCCATTTGGATTTAAACATAAACCTAAATTATTCATACCTTCCTCCAAGTTTTTGAACGAAATGTTAAACTCTGAAAATACTCTTTGTTTAAGGCTGGAGTCAATATTTTGTGTTAGAAAAACTGACTTTCGGCAGTTAACGTCCATGCCCGAAGCTGTACAGAACATTGTTAATATATGGTTAAAAACCAACCAGTCTTTAAATTCCCCACTTCCAAGGATTAAGACATCATCTACGAAGAGTAGATGCATCACAATGTTTGTGTAGGAAAATTTGATTCCATGGAAGGAACCTTCATCAGTAGATTTCCTCAAAAGTCTACTAAGACATCTACTACCAGAAAAAATAGTAGAGGAGAGAGGGGACAACCCTGTTGGATTCCCCGTTGACTTTGAAAAAATTATGTTGGGGAACCATTGATTAAAACTGTCATATTAACTATGGAAATGCAAGCCATGATCCACTGGGATATTTCCTAATTTAAACAAATATGAATTAACAACAATCTGAGTAAATTCAAACTTACCTTATCGTATTCCTTTTTCAAGTCCAGCTTGAGGATAATTGTGTTGAGTTTCTTTGTCTTGGATGAGTGTAATCATTTTTTATCTATGCCAACAACATCGAAAATTAAGTGGTCCTTTAATAAACTGAACTGTTCATGTGAAATACAAACAACAAGTTTTGATTTAATCCTTGTAGAAATAATCTTGGATATGACTTTGTATATGAAATTACAAAGTGAAATTGGTCTGAATTCATGAAAATTATTTGGTTTATTAACTTTAGGAATAAGTGTGAAGAATTTGGCATTAAGAGAACTCGGAATAAATCCATAAACTCTAGATTCCTCGATAGCTAAGTGAATATCGGCCCCCAAAATCTTGAAAAATGAATGGAATATTTCTTGTGTCCAGTCATCGGGGCCTCAACTTTTGTCTTTGGGCATCTAGAAGACGGTATCTTTAACTTCATTTAATGAAACAACTTTAGCAATATCTTCACAGTCTGATTCACCAAAAAAATTAGGCATATGTTTAAGAACCTTGAGTTGGCAGCTTGTATCTTCAGACTCAATGGATTTAGATTGTGATTTAAAGTGTTCCATAGCAATATTTTTAATTTCATAATCAGATGAGTGAAGAACACCTGAATCATATTCAATATCCCAAATCGTATTATGAGTCCTACTCATAGTGGCATATTTATGGAAAAATTTGGTGTTTTTATCTCCATTATTGAGCCAAATAGGTCTACTTCTTAGCCTCCAAGTATCTTCTTCAATAGCCAGTATATTTTCTTTTTTCTACTTCAAAACCTTAAGAATGTTCATATCTTCTCTCTAAAAAATCTGAGTCGAACACTTATAAAAAGTAGTTTCCATCTTGGATTCTATTTGGAGCAATTCCAACTGTAATTGTGCTTTCTTATCTCTTTGCCAGCAGATCACTTCCTTTTTTAAGTTCTTTAATTTTGAAACTAGAAGTTGAATGGAGGAGGAATCCAACCAATGACTCATAGAAAACCACATTTTCTTGATGAGAGAAGCAAAATCTGGATCCTTGATCCAAGTAGAGTTGAATTTAAAAGGTGGTTTAGTAATCTTAGATGGGGAGTCTAGTTGGAGGCATATCAGATTATGATCTGAAATGTTTGAATTTATTACCCAAGTTATGACCATGATGTTGTTGTTGAAAAGGGATTCGTCTATACAGAATCAGTCCAATATCTTTGTGATACCATCATTTCTAGCTCTTCCATTCCACCAGGTGGGAGTAAGTTTTTTAGGCTGGACATCCACTAAACCAACGAATTGTATGTGACTTGTGAAGAATTTCGAGAGTGGATTTGATCTAGAAGTAGCCCTCAATATTTCCTTTGATAAAAGAGTGAAGTTAATATCACCGTCGACTATAATTCCTCTCTTTCAGTAAACCCGACTGAAAAATAGGGAGCCAAAATAAATCCCTATCCTTGTAGGGAGCATACAATTTAAGTAATTTTACTTTATCTGTTGAATGTTTGATTTGCCTTCTAGATAAATACCTGCAAAGGTGTCAAGAGAAGATATCTCAACATATGTTGGATTCCATCCACTCAATAATCCACCTGAGTGACCACAAGGGTCCAGAGCCACAACATTCCAAGAGGGAGAACATTGTAGAAAAGGTCTAGTAGCCTTGTCACTGCTTACAAAAGTTTCTTGGATGAAAATGATATCAGGTTTAACTTGTGAAAACAATGATTTAAGGGAAGGAATTTTATGGGGGGCCCCAAACCCACAAATATTTAAGGAAATAATGATCATAATAGAACCTGGGTATTTGGTTGGCCTGCTCTAAGGGCCGAAGAGGAAAACAAAACATGATCCATATTCAAAGAAATTGGGGGAGACAAGGATAAAGGGAAATCCAAAATTTGAGGAGTTAAATTAGTAAAAGTGGTTAAACCTTCCTCCGTAGCTCCTGGAGTGGTTTTTGGTACTTAGGCTTTGTTTTTTTTTCTGAATAGTGAGATTGGAACGTATTGAGGCAGAAGGTGGAAGAGTTGCTAGGTTAGAAATAGGTAGGGGTTTGGGATCGAGGGAGACCACATACTTAGGAAATTGAAAGGGGGTAAGAACAATAGGATCGTTAGGGGTAAAATAAGTAAGGGTAGAATCCTTAATTTAGGGGGGGGAGAGAGACAATAACATCCAAAATACTACTTGTATCATTAGAAAGGTTATCAACAAGCTTCAGAATAGTGAGAGGCTCAATGTTTAAAAGTGCAACAATAGGAGGGGAGGAGGTCAGCAAAAATTCCAGATTGAAAAAGTTAGATCCCAAGGATTGTGTAGGACAAAATACAGTCAATTTCTCTAGATTTTTCATGAGAAGTCCCCATAAATCTCCAAATAAATCCAAAACCCATTTTTCATTACAATACAGGTAATCAATTTTGGTCGGGGATAGTGTTGAGTGCTCAACACACCCTAAAAGTTCCGTGACCATTTCCTTTTGGGTACCACCTTGTTTTCCACCTTTGATTATTATCACTTTGTTCTAAGACTGATAATCCACTTATCTTATATGTTTAATGTCTTAAGTTTCTCTTGAACATACAACAAAGAACCATCTTAAGAGACACGACTGCTCAAGGAATCAACGACCCAAAATTTTCCCGACTCCCTAGAGAAGTTAAGCATCGACGAAAGATTAAGGTGGGAAAAATCATTTTGAGAAGTCAAAGTAGCCACGTACCGACCTTCGTCAGCGTCGAATGATAGCAGTGTTTCTTTCTTACGAACAACCTCTGAAAAGATTTCGCCGAAGGTCGATCCTTTTGGTTTCGGTAGAGAAGTGTAATCATGAGAACTGCACAAAAGAGGAGTTCCACCGCCGACTATCGACGCCTGAAACATTCCCTTAATCACCAATCTAATTGTCATCGGTATCGAGAGTTTTATCAAGAATATAGCAGTATGGATAAACCATCTAAATAGTAGTCGATCCCTGATCTTTATGAAGGTAAGACATGATGTGACGTTTAACCCCTAGATGTGTCAAGTACTCCACATTCAAAGCTTTAGTTAATTCGTAGATCATGCATTATTTACTAGCTCGTGCATGAACCAAAAGGGAACCATTAAATGCACTGATACAATGCATCTCCATCCACACCTCCAACATCAACCAGTTAAGTTTCAACAGCGAAAATTTGATAACAGTTTATTTTGAAATATGCATTTATCACCCGTATTAATTGATTGATATGACTGGTAGTATCTCCCAGTTATATTCTTTTGAGTCATTTTATGTGATCCCACTCTGCATGGCAAGGAATTCAGAACAAAGAGGAGAACAAAGCCACCAATTCAGAGGAAGCATCTGAAGTCCAGTGAGTATTAAACAGTTATCTTAGCAAGCATTACAAGTATGGGTTTGCTTGTGATTTTATGCTTCATTTGTATATGTTCTCACCTGATGCTGCTCTGTATGCATGTTCTAAGGGTGGATTTTATTGCAGGGACAATGCCTCTAAAGAATCCATCCACCAGGAAATCACCACGGGTGCCAAAGCTGCAAGAATCGAAAATAGGAGAAGGTTCCTCCCCAGCAGTTGCAAGACAATTAGAGTTCGCTCCTAAGATGATGTCCTTCATCAAAGTGATCACCAAGGAGCCCTTTTTCCAGCCCCTATCTTTCAGGGATACAGAGGCAAGCATTGGAGAAAAGAAAAATTTTCCTTACTGGGAAGAAGTCTTCAAGAAGATTAAGAAAGAAGAACCCCTCAAATATACTCTGCACAACGACCCTAATACAAGGAAGCTTGATGACAAGGTCCTCCCAAATATTTGCAGGGATTATCTGCACATGGTGGCAAGCTGGTCTCTGGTTTTCCTTTGCATCAAGCTATTAAAGTGGCTCATTGATCACACCGATGCACATAAATGTTTGATTAATGATGGCAATGGCAAACGCGTCATGGCTTTTGTGCCATCAGAAGTTCTTTTATTGCGCCCATTTACTTCTTTCTCTTTAAGAAAGAATGCCCTAGATTATCAGGCGAAGAAAAGAAGGTCATAGTTAAAATTGGTCACTGGTATTTGGATAAATGAGAAACCTACATCATGATTTTCAACACCACAGGGGCACCACATTTATTGTCCGTTTATGTTCCCGACTGGATAGTGTTAGGAGAAATGTTCTATCAAACCATCATACAAGGATACAATGCAACTTTATTAAGAGACAAGAAGCGGGATTTCATATCGTATGTGTTTCATATCGGCTTCTGCATGGTCAAAGACACCACACATGCTAAACAACTTGGGCTAGGTCAATTTGAATTTCGGTTCCAAACTGGAAAATTTCGCAAACACGATCCCAAGGGATTGGTCCTACAACACGCGTCACAGGTATCATCATGTTGGCCTTATGCCCACGATCGGTTTGAGGATGAAATTTTCACCAAGAATGCTCAAGACTAGGATATGGTCACAACCAGGAAGGTTGATCCTAGAGGAACCAGGTTTAGAGCTATGAGCTATGAAGAGCAGGCCACATTTTTGGAGCAAGTAGTTCAAGGAGTTGGCCGACGCCCTGAAGTAGCAGTAGCATATCAATTGGAGGAAGAAAGAAATGATCCCCAAGAAGACATTGAGATAATAGAATCTCATCAGGGATCCACAGTACAAATCAGAGATTTCCTTGAAGATCAAATGGCTCAAGAGAGTGCCACACTTTTACACCAGCAAGCTAAACTACTAATGAAATANCAATTTCGCAAACACGATCCCAAGGGATTGGTCCTACAACACGCGTCACAGGTATCATCATGTTGGCCTTATGCCCACGATCGGTTTGAGGATGAAATTTTCACCAAGAACGCTCAAGACTAGGATATGGTCACAACCAGGAAGGTTGATCCTAGAGGAACCAGGTTTAGAGCTATGAGCTATGAAGAGCAGGCCACATTTTTGGAGCAAGTAGTTCAAGGAGTTGGCCGACGCCCTGAAGTAGCAGTAGCATATCAATTGGAAGAAGAAAGAAATGATCCCCAAGAAGACATTGAGATAATAGAAGCTCATCAGGGATCCACAGTACAAATCAGAGATTTCCTTGAAGATCAAATGGCTCAAGAGAGTGGCACACTTTTACACCAGCAAGCTCAACTACTAATGAAATAGATGCGGGATAACCCGCATCTTTCCATAAGTCTCAGGATTTTAACTATCATCTGAATTGTCCTGATAGAATCGAGCGATCTTAGTCTCACAGTCACTGATGGCACCAATGGGTCGGGCAATCCCGAATCTATGATATCTCCAATTGATCCCTCAAGAGAAGGAACAACTCAAATAGGGACGGGTCGGGTGTCGATAGAAACACAAGCGCGTAACCCCTTGAGCATGCTTATACACATATACAGTGACAAGGAGAACACGGAGCCCTCTTGTGGTACCCCAGTGCACATCCAAGAAGAAGAAGGTCCCGAAAAGAACCTTTCCCCATGTCCTAAAATGGTCTCTTCTGCTGGGCTCGGGGTTCAGGACCAGGGAGTCCCACATAAGGAAGTTGAAGCTGAAGGTAATCTCAATATAGGAAAGTCTGATGAACTGGAAATATATGTAGGTCCGAGTGACGAGCCTCCGCAGAAGGAAAGAAACAGTTCCACGATCGATGAGAAAGTAAGTGAAAAGTCTATGCCCGACACCTCTATCCTACCCAATACCCATATCCCTGGTGAGCAACAATTAGAAGTTGGATATACACGATAGAACGAAGAAGTTCAAGAGACGACTCTCAAACAAATATACATTGCGAGAATCTTGGGAAACAATCTCACATGGGGTCACAGAAATCTATGCGATCTCCTATGATCAAAAGAGAAAGCATATCGTACAGAGGACTGCAAAGAAGAGAAGAATCACCTTGGATCAATCCATCATAGTTGTCACTGAGGAGAAGTTAATCTATACAGAAGACACCCATACATCTGAGTTTTTTGGTGTTGGAAAATCCCTCTCAGAGGTCACCCAGGAGAGAGCTAGGAGAGATGAAAAGAACTTTACACTGCCCAAAAGGAGCTCAAAAACTTGTGCAATCTTGTCGATTACTATAAGGGTGCTACACCGACAGTTGTGTATTTAAAGATGAGTTCAGTAAAGTTTACGATGATTTCAAGAAGGAAAGACACCTGTTAATATCTAATATAGCAAACTTCTAGGAAGACACACTCATGGCACTCACGACATGTAAGGAAATGGAGCGATGGTATGAGAAGGTGCAACAGGCAGTGGAGAGGCTCGAGTTTATTAAGGCAGTCCAGAATGTCTGAGAAAAATAAGACCACGACATTCAGCTAGTAAGTAAAAGCAGTCTCAATCACATGAAGCAATCAACTGAATACTGGGCCAAAATGTCTTGAATCCCACATGAAGAAATCCAAGAACAATGGGCTAGGTGTTAGAAGCACTGGGATAAAATCAATAAAATAATGAAATACATTGGACTCCCTGAGTATGGTACCCTCGATATGTTTATCAACCTAAACGAAATAATCAAGTTGTGCAGCGAACAAGATGCGTTATGAGTCAAAGAATGCACAAGGGTCATTGATGCAAAGCTAGGGAAAGTACAATAGTTTGCAGGACATCCAATCAAATCTAGAACCATGCTTCAGAAATTGAACTTTAGCCTCGCAAAATATCGCGTGCACGCAACAAACATCAGGGGAATATATGCGGCTCCAATGGAACAACACAGATTTCCATGGGCCAACACCTGTGAAGAACTCTTTATCACATGGTCTGATTATGAAAGAGCCCACCCTTTTCAAGAAACAACTCAGGTGGACTATAGAAGAACTGTTAGATAATAATGCCACATGGGGATTTTTGATTAGCTCAAATTATATTTTACTGTTAATTACTATTAAGACTTTATATTATAAATAGGGACATCAACTGATGGCCAGGGGTTGATGGTTGTTGTAAGAACGCTTTTTCTTTTGGTTGTTGATAATTATTTTGAGTCTGCTATGAATTAAGAAGCCCTTCTGGACCAAAGACGAGTTATTTTTCATCATATGTATGTGATTGGAGTTGGAGAAGAATTACTTCCTTTCTTGTTCCATGAATGTTGCAGTGAATGAGTAAGAGAAATTAATTCTATTGTCAAGTTATCTGTTGCAATGTTTTGATGTTCTTTGCTTTAAATGATGAAAGTAAATCATTGTGCTTCTATGTGATGAATTTCCTGGTAGATGAATTATTTTTCTTACCGTGATATTGATTACATATGTGTTTGTTTTTCTTTATGCTAAGTAGTTTACCTCAACTATGTGATGAATTTCTTGGTAGATGAATTATTTTGATTTCCATGATCTTGATTACATATACGTTTTCTTTCTCCTAAGTAGTTTTCTCAGACAACATTCGGATGCTCGTTCGGCTAGACTATTAGTACTAGGCCCTCTGGCATAAGATTGTTGTCTTCATGCTCAAGAAGTGGGTTGTCCCAAGCTTGACCCCTTCCCAATAGTTAAAACTTTTGTCCTATCTTTTTCAAGTTGGTTTATACTGGATTACATATCTTGTACCAGTCCCATCTAAGAGAGAATATAGAGAAGAACAATCCTAAGTGAAGGGAGAGCCTTCACCCAAAAAAAAAAAATCTCATCGATAATTTGTCCAAATCGTAAGATCTGGAGAACCATTCCACTCCAAATGCTGCAGAGTCTACATGGGCCTCGGTGGTGGGTTTGGTTCCTGCTATTGAGTCAGGGGATTTAGGCCCCATCAAAAGAATTGGTGCTAGAAGGAGGGCCTGAGTATGAATGGCTGGATATGCAAGTTTCTTGACATTTTGAACAACCTATAGATTCGTAATGGCCCACATGCATGGATAGTCATCCAATAGACAAACCACCTCTACCGAGTACTCCTGAAGTGGATAACTCACCCCACTCCAAGGAAGGATATCTTCACCCTGAAATACCTTACGCCCTCCCTCACAAGGAAGTGAATCAATTTAGAAGGATTATCAGAGCCTACGCCCGACAAATCGACACGTTTCCCTTCACCTCCATCCTCCCTCGAAGAAAAAAACAAAGAAGGATAGTAGTCAACACTCTTGAAGAAGTTTTCGTACATTCCGTCGAAGACTTAATAGATTTCTTGATCACCGAAATCCAAGAACCTCTTGACCTCATACCCGAGAGACCATTCGGCGACATCTCCGAACCTAACGACTTTTTGGAAGAGGAATATCCTGACTCTGACTCCAAAGATATGGAAGGGAACAACGGTTGTAAGGAGGAGAGAGAAGTTCCACTTCAAGACAACCAACCTTGGTTGACCGGGGAATCTGTGGTCGCCCCAAGACGAGTACACAATCTCCCTCGGCACCTAGAAAATTTGCTCCCCAAGTATGATATTGAAACCTCAGGATTGCCCAAAGATCATATCAWGAAATTCATACTCACGATTAGGCTTATGAACGTTCAACATGAATACATAGTATGCAGACTTTTCACCTACACGTTTGAGAACTYGACTTCCACATGGTATTTAACTTGCTAGTAGGATCCATAACCAGCTGGACTAAGTTCCAAAAGTATTTCTTAGACAAATTCATCGAAGAAACTACCACAGGAGCCCTTATGGATGAATTATTCGCAGCCACGATGACCCACAAAGTCTCTCTGACCGAACCATCCAATAGTTCAGCCTTTAATATTTTCGACTAGGAAGAGGTTGACCCACCACAAGACATGACCATGCTAATATGGGATCCCGACGTGATCGCATCTTTAGATGATCTGTTTAATTCTCAGGGACCACTCTTAGAGATATCGGCGATACAGACACGTAGTAAGGGTCAACCTGGACCAAAAGATATCGATGCCAACCATGCCTCACAAAGTAAATTAACTCCCGATCGCTCGAGAATACCTTTCGATTCTAGTAACAAACCTATAATTATCCATACTCATGATTCTCCTAAATTAGATTACAATGTAGTAGAAGATTTGAAGAAGTTGAAAGCTAATGTATCGGTTATGGACATATTTAGAATCCCTTAGTAGAAAGACCTTCTATTGCAAGCTCTAAGTTCTATAAAAAAACCAACCACTAGCGATGGTTAGGAGAAGAATCTTCCTCGTACAGATTTGGCAAGCAAACCAACGATAAAGACCTRCTCATAAGGCAGGAAGGAGAGGCCTTTTGTACCACCTTTCCTTTTAACATTCGAAGTCTTCAACAGGAATCTCCACAATTGTCTGGTAGACTCTGGGGTGTCTTCTAATGTCATGACCTTGGCCGCTTGTAACAAATTAGGTGTTGTCCCTCTAAAAAGTGATAAGAATGTCATACAACTAGACAATACCCAGGTCAACGTCATGGGGGAAATCAAAGAGGTGATGATCAAGATAGCCACTCATCCTAATTTCGTGCAAGTGATTGACATCACTGTGGTGGATATCCCTGAGGCATATGGGCTATTATTGAGCCAGGATTGGTCCGAAAAACTAAACAAATACTTTAGCACAGACTAGGCACACCTTTGGCTACCAATGAATGGATACAAGAACATGATCATAATCGATAGGGAAAGATACCTGAAACATACTGTCACTGACCTGGAAACCCCGAATGAACTATCCTCTATCGATTTTCCCATACTAGGGAACTATTATTGTGATTATCACTTTGGAAATTTTTCTCCTCTCTTGTCCGATGTTTCACTTACTCAAAAGTATGAAATGACCTTTCAAGAAGAATTCTCGATGCCAATGGAATATTCTCTCTTTTGTCAAAACCTAGTGTTAGGTCTTCTGGAAGAAAAGATCGAAGAGCGGAACACTAATTGGGATAGAAATCATCGCTCATGAATTTGGACCCTTTATTTTGATGGATCCAAGTCACAAGAGGGTTCAGGAGCAGGGTGCATCCTCATCGATCAAAAGGGTAAATGCCATTTCTTGTCTTGTAAACTAGAATTTGAGAGCACCAACAACACTGTCGAGTATGAAGCCCTGGTACAAGGGTTAAAGGAAGCCATAGATATTAATGTCAAGGAATTAAAGGTGTTTGGAGACTCATAAGTCATCATTAGACAAGTGATAAACACTATACACTGCAACTCCCCTCATTTTAAGAACTACTAGCAGGAGGTGCAGAGGATGATAGAATTCTTTGAAGATTTCAATATCACCGCAATCCCCAAAGTGAAGAATATCCTTGATGACTCCTTAGCCACCGCTGCTTCAAGACTCTCGCTCTTTAGAATATTACAAAGCCTCCCGATTCACTATAGAACCGATCTACAAGCCATCGGTACCTAATAATATTTCTAATTGGAAAGTCTTTGAGGGGGATGAACAGATCATAAGATTCTTGACTAATCAAGACAACTTCAGAGAACTCGCTATAGACGATGAAGAGTTCCAAGAACAACTAATGGAAACCAGTCCTCGGGAGGGTCAACACGTGGATAAACCAAAGGCTCACACAATTCCAAAAGGGATAGTGAATCCAGAGAATTTGTTTGATCTAAAGGAATGATTCAAAGGACCTAAAAACACAAAGACTGGTAGCTCTTGTCCCCTCCATGAAACTGTAAATATTGGAACCCCAGACAAACCAAAGTATGTGAATCTTGGCAAAACGATATCTAAAGAGGAGAGGAAATCCTACCTCAAATTATTCAAACAATACCAGGATGTGTTTGCTTGGTCCTATAAAGATTTGAAAATGTATGATACCCGCATCATTCAACACACCATCCCGTTGAAACCTGAAATCAAACCTTTTCAACAGAAGCTCTGGAAGTACCACCCATCCTTGGAACCCCTCATGTATCAAGAGTTAAGGAAGATTTTAGATGCAAAGATAATTTTCCAAGTTAGACATTCCACCTGGGTAGCGAACCTTGTTCCAGTAAGGAAAACGTCAAGAGAAATCCGATTATGCGTAGAATTTTAGAATCTCAACAGAGATTCAAAAAAGTACAATTATGCCATCCCACCGATAGAGCAACTCCTACAGACCATGTCGAGCTCAAAAATTTTCTCCCTTCTAGACAGTTTCTCAGGATACAACCAAGTGTTGGTTTCAGAGGAAGACCGATTAAAAACTACCTTCCAGACCAACTGCGGAACCTTCACTTATAAACGCATGCCTTTCAGCTTGATTAACACAAGAGTGACCTTTCAAAGGGAAATGGATGTGGCGTTTCGGGGACTTATAAGTAAGTGTGTGGTAGTATATTTAGATGACGTAATAGTGTATTCGAA
>JASDQU010308108.1:27095-41720 GCA_032191745.1 Picea mariana | reverse complement strand
ACACCCTAAAAGTTATGTGACCATTTCCTTTTGGGTACCACCTTGTTTTACACCTTTGATTGTTCTCACTTTGGTCTAAGACTGATAATCTAATTATCTTATATGTTTCATGTCTTAAGTTTCTCTTGAACATACAACAAAGAACCATCTTAAGAAACACAACGAATGCTCAAGGAATCAACGACCCAGAATTTTCCTGACTCCCTAAAGAAGTTCAGCATCAACGAAAGATTAAGGTGGGAAAAATCATTTTGAGAAGTCAAAGTAGCCGAGTACCGACCTTCGTCAGCGTTGAATGATAGTAGTGTTTCTTTCTTATGAACAACCTCTGAAAATATTTCGCCAAAGGCCGATCCTTTTGGTTTCGACAGAGAAGTGTAATCATGAGCACCACACAAAAGAGGAGTTCCACCGCCGATGCCCGAAATGTTCCCTTAATCACCAATCCAATTTTCATCGGTATCAGGAGTTTTATCAAGAAGATAGAAGTATGGATGAACCATCTAAATAGAAATCGATCCCTGATCTTTATGAAGGTAAGATGTGACATGACGTTTAACCCCTAGTTGTGTCAAGTACTCTGCATTCAAATCTTTAGTTAATTTGTAGATCGTGCATTAGTTACTAGATCGTGTGTGAATCAAAAGGGAACCATTAAACTTATTGATAAAATGTATCTCCATCCACGCCTCCGCCATCAACCAGTTAATTTTCAGCAAAAGAAATCCAATAGCAGTTTATTTTGAAATCTTCATTTATCATCTGTATTAACTAATTGATATGACTGGTAGTATCTCCCAGTTATATTCTTTCGAGTCATTTTATGTGATCCCACTCTGCACGGAAAGGAATTCGGAACAAACAGGAGAACGAAGCCACCAGTCCAGAGGAAGTATCTGAAGTCCAGTGAGTATTAAACAATTATCTTAGCAATCATTACAGGTATAGGTTTGCTTGTGTTTTTACGCTTCATTTGTATATGTTCTCACCCGATGTTACTTTGTATGCGTGTTCTAAGGGTTTCTTTGATTGTAGGGACAATGCCTCCAAAGAAGCCATCCACCAAGAAATCACCACGAGTGCCAAAGCTGCAAGAATCAGAAACAGGAGAACGCTCATCCCGAGCAGTTGCAAGAGAATTAGAGTTTTCTCCTAAGCCGGTGTCCGTCATCAAGGCGATCACCAAGGAACCCTTTGTCCAACCCCCAGCTTTCGGGGATACAGAGGCAAGCATTGGAGCAAAGATAACTTTTCTTCTCTGGTAAGAAGTCTTCAAGAAGATTAAGAAAGAAGAACCCCTCAAATATACTCCACACANGCCATCCACCAAGAAATCACCACGAGTGCCAAAGCTGCAAGAATCAGAAACAGGAGAACGCTCATCCCGAGCAGTTGCAAGAGAATTAGAGTTTTCTCCTAAGCTGGTGTCCGTCATCAAGGCGATCACCAAGGAACCCTTTGTCCAACCCCCAGCTTTCGGGGATACAGAGGCAAGCATTGGAGCAAAGATAACTTTTCCTCTCTGGTAAGAAGTCTTCAAGAAGATTAAGAAAGAAGAACCCCTCAAATATACTCCACACAACGACCCTGATACAAGGAAGCTCGATGACGAGGTTGTCCCAAATATTCACAGGGATTATCTGCACATGGTGGCAAGCCCGTATCCAATTTTCCCTTGTGTCGATCTCTTAAAGTGGCTCATTGATCACACCAATGCACATAAATGTTTGGTTAATGATGGCAATGGCGAATGCGTCGGGGTTTTCCTGCCATCAGAAGTTCAGAAATACTACAAACTCAATGAGTCTAGAGAAAAGTTGAGCATTGATTTCATGTTGAGTTTCTATGCCTCTCATGACACTAGCAAAATCATGGCATCCTGATGGAGGGAAGACAAGAAATTCATGAACCAAACTTCTGGTTGGTACCCAACGGTCAATCTCAGGGAAACATACTCCTATCTCATGGCCCTTCTCTACAGATTGCATGGGGAGAAAGACTGCTCCCAATTTTCAGAAGCTTGGATGCCTCTGGATTTTACAGTTGCCATTTCAGGCACTAGTTTCAATTGGGGTGATATCATCTCTAAACAGTTGAGGACCTGCATAAAACAGGACCATGCGCCAAAGGAGGGAGATACATCCGCCTTCTACATGGCTTCGTATCTATTGGACGTCATCTGCGTTGGGAATGCTTTTTCCATGATGAACTTGAATTGGCACCCTTCAGAGCTTGTAGTCCATGTATACTACAACATCTTGTGGGAAAACAGGTACAGTAAATTCTATGTTTTTATCTGTGATCAGTTTATTGCACCCATTTACTTCTTTCTTTTTAAGAAAGAATGCCCTAGATTATCAGGCGAAGCAAAGAAGGTCATAGTTAAAATTGGTCACTGGTATTTGGATGAATGAGAAACCTACATCAGGATTTTCAACACCACAGGGGCACCACATTTATTGCCCATTTATGTTCCCGATTGGCTAGTGTTAGGAGAAATCTGCTATCAACCCATCATACAAGGATACAATGCAAATTTAGTAAAAGACAAGACGCAGGCTTTCATGTTGTATGGGTCTCATATTGGCTTCTGCATGGTCAAAGACACCATGCATGCAAAACAACTTGGGCTAGGTCAATTGGAATTTCGGTTCCAAACTGGTCAATTTCACAAACATGATCCCAAGGGATTGGTCCTATAGTACGTGTCACATGTATCATCCTGTTGGCCTTGTGCCCATGATTGGTTTGAGGATGAAATTTTCACCGAGAATGCTCAAGACTGGGATATGGTGGTAGCCAGGAAGGTTGATCCTAGAGGAACCAGGTTTAGATCTATGAGCTATGAAGAGCAGGCCATGTTTTTGGAGCAAGTAGTTCAAGGAGTTGTCTGACGCCCTGAAGAAGCAGTAGCATATGAATTGGAGGAATAAACAAATGATCCTCAAGAAGACATTGAGATCACAGAAGCTCATCACAGATCCCCGATACAAATCATAGATTTCCTTGAATATCAAATGGCTCAAGAGAGTGGCGCACTTTTATACCAGCAAGCTTAGCTACTAATGAAACAATGTAGGATAACTCAAATCTTGCCATAAGTCCTAGGATTTCAACTACCATTCGAGGCATCCCGACAGAACCAAGCAATCCTAGTTTCATATTCACCGATGGCACCAATGGGTCAGGCAATCCTGAATCTATGATATCGCCAATTGATCCCTCGGGAAAAGGAACAACTCAACCAGGGACAGGTTAGGTATCGATAGAAACAAAAGAGCCCAACCCCTTGAGCATGCTTATACACATATACAACAATGACGAGAGCCTGGAGCCCTCTCGTGGTACCCCCATGCGTGTCCAAGAAGAAAAAGGTCCCGAAAAGACTCCTTCCCCAAGTCCTAAAAAGGTCTCTTCTGCTAGGCCTAGGGTTCAGGACCAGGGAGTCCCACATAAGGAAGGTGAAGCTGAAGGTAATCTCAATACAGAAAATTTTGATGAACTAGAAATAGATGTAGGCCCAAGTGACGAGCTTCCACAGAAGGAAATAGATAGTTCCACGATTGATGAGCAAGTAAGTGACAAGTCTATGCACGACACCTCTATCCTGCCCAATACCCAGATCCCCAGTGATCAAAAAGTAGAAGTTGGATCTACACGACAAAACAAAGAAGTTTGAGAGCCCACTCTCGAACAAATATACACTGCGGGAAGCTTGGGAAACAATATCACATGGGGTGATCAGAAGATACCAGACCCAGTATATGAGGTTGTAAACATCTATGCGATCTCCTATGATCAAAAGAGAAAGGCTATCGTACAAAGGACTACAAAGAAGAGAAGAATCACCCTGGATCATCCCATCATAGTCGTCACTGAGGAGAAGTTAATTGATACAGCAGACGCCCATACATCTGAGCTAATTGGTGTGGGAAAATCCCTCTTAGAGACTGCCTAGGATAGAGCCAGGAGAGATGAAAAGGAACTTGTCACCACCCAAAAGGAGCTTCAACACTTGCGCAATATTTTCGATTACTATAAGGGTGCTACATAGACAGTTGTGTATTTAAAAGATGAGTTCAGTAAAGTTTACGATGAGTTCAAGAAGGAAAGACACCTGTTAATCTTGAATATAGCCAAATTTCAGGAAGACACTCTCATGGTACTCACGACATGTAAGGAAATGGAGCGATGGTATGAGAAGGCGCAACAGGCGGTGGATAGGGTCAAGTTTATTGAGGCAGCCCAGAAAGGCTGAGAAAAAGAATACCACGACAATCAGCTAGTAAGTAAAATCAGTCTCAATCACATGAAGCAATCAACCGAATACTGGGCCAAATGTCTCGAATCCCACATGAAGAAATCCAAGAACAATGGGCCAAGTGTCAGAAGCACTGGGATAAAATCAATAAAATAATGAAAGACATCAGACTCCCCGAGTATGGTACCCTCGATATGTTTATCAACCTAAACGAAATAATCAAGTTGTGCGCTGAACAAGATGCGTTATGGGGTGAAGAATGCGCAAGGGTCACTGATGCAAAGCCAGGTCAAGTACAATAGTTCGCAGGACATCTAATCAAAGCCAGAACCATGCCTTAGAAATTGAACTTCATCCTCGCAAAGTATCAGGTGCATGCAACAGACATTAGGGGAATATATGCGGCTCCAATAGAACAACACAGATTTCCATGGGCCAACACCTGTGAAGAACTCTTTATCAAATGGTCTGATTATGAAAGAGCCCACCCTTTTCAAGAAACAACTTGGGTGGACTGTTGAAAGAATGTTAGATGATAACGCCATGTGGCAATTTTTTATTAGCTCAAATTATATTTTATCGTTAATTACTGTTAAGACTTTATATTATAAATAGGGACATTGATCGATGGCTAGGGGTCGATGGTTGTTGTAATAACACTTTTTATTTTGGTTGTTGATAATTATTTTGAGACTACTATGAATTAAGAATCCCTTATGGACCAAAGACGAGCTATTTTTCATCAGATGTATGTGATTGGAGTTGGAGAAGAATTACCTCCTTTCATGTTCCATGAATGTTGCAGTGAATGATTAAGAGCAATTAATTCTATTGTCAAGTTATCCGGTGCAATGTTTTGATGTTATTTTCTTTAAATGATGAAAGTAAATCATTGTGCTTCTATGTGATGAATGTCCTGGTAGATGAATTATTTTTCTTATCGTGATCTTGATTACATATGTGTTTCTTTTTCTTTATGCTAATTAGTTTACCTCAGCTATGTGATGATTTTTTTGGTAGATGAATTATTTTTCTTTCCATGATCTTGATTACATATACATTTTCTTTCTATTAAGTAGTTTTCTCAGACAATAGTCAGATGCTCGTTCGGTTAGAGTATTATTACTAGGCCCTTTGGCATAAGATCATTGTCTGCATGCTCAAGCAACTGGTTATCCCAAGCTCAACCCCTTCCCAATAGTTAAAACTTTTGTCCTATCTTTGTCAACTTGGTTTATATTGGCTTCTATATCTCATACCAATCCCATCTAAGAGAGAATACAGAGAATAAATATCCTAATTGAAGGGAGAGCCTTCACCCGAAAACACAAAAGATCATTGATAATTTGGCCAGATCGTAAGATCTAGAGAACCATTCCACTCAAAACGCTACAGATTCTAATTGGGCCTTGGTGGCAGGTTTGGTTCCTGCTGTTGAGTCAAGGGATTTAGGCCCCATCAATAGATAGCTTATTAAAAAAAGAGGGGAGAAAAATGTGCATTTTATCTAAAAAGGAGTCACTATCGAAAGGGCCCGCTTTCGAATCTATATAAGGATCAAAATCTTTAGCCGAGGGATTGGGGCTCTATGAACGAACCATGGTAGTCAAGAAGCTTGACTTGAGATGTCTTGTTTTCCAGCAGACATGGAAACAAAAGGCTTCTTTTCAGAAATCGACTGCTTGCAAGAAATGGATATCCCCAATGGTGATATCAATAACATCTGGAAGGCTTCGGTCCAAGTCAAGTTTGACCAGGAGCCAAACTAATCTTTTTTTATGAATGCAGAGCAATGTTTCATCAAAATAAACAAACTTAGCCACAGATTTTGCGACTACTTTGAAAATCGAGATGGACCAGAACTCAATAGGGAATTCTGGTAAGAGCATCCAAAAATTCCTTTTTTTGAAAATTTCCCATAGGTGATTGAACCTCGTGAGCCACCTTTTTAGCATCAAAACACCTTTACTGAAAATCCAAGGTGATTCTAGGATGTGTAGAAGATCAATTTCAGAAAGAAAGTGAAACACCAACCAATGATTTGAGAGGAGGATGAACCTGGGATAGTAACCAAGGATGGGCTTCCAGAACAAAATCATCCACTTGGTTAGTTGGCTCATACTCATCCTAGAGTAAAAAAACTTTCCAATAAGAGATTTCTCCATGAGGCCTAACACTCTGTCCATAGAAACATCACGACTGAGAATGAAGCAAGGCTTGTCTTCACGGGTCTTCGAACACTTTTTCTTTTGATTGATACGTGTAGTAGCACCAATGGAATGATTGTGTCCAGCACCAGAATTGTGTAGGCATGAGGCCTGGGGAGTGGTATCCAGGAACGGGGAACTAGAGAAAGGCAAAGTATCAAGAGTGGGAGGAGAAAATGAATAGTCTGCACTGGAGAAGGAACTATTGATAGGGAGATCTATAGGACTCATGTCAGGCACGTGAAGGGTGCCATGTGGTCGAGATTTAGAAGGAAACATAGGAAACTGTAGAACAAAAGGAAGGGAAAGTAAAGCATGAGTAAAAGTGTTGACATTGGTAGTTGTGTGAAGTTAAGGAGCTGTAGATCTCACATCAGTTGAGGGCAGAGGAAGTTGTGTAGTCTGCACCTGATGTTGACAGTCATACATGAGTTTGTATGTCTTGTCAGCAAGAAAAAGGCCATCCTTTTCCCACAACTCATCCTCTTCAGTCCATGTGAGGTCGAGGTTTTCCATCTACCCTAGAAATAAGTTGCTAAGTATGAGTTGTAAGAAAAGTCCACCCGACTAGTGAGAGACACCAAATTTGTCATTTTCTGAGATGGACCAGGTACTAAGTATACCTGCCTCTGAGAAATGGTCCAAAATTTGGACCATTTCTCGATTTGTGTGTGTCCTCCTTACGTAGGGTCCATGCTAATCTTCTCTGTACCATTTCAATTTTATCGGATGTCTCCAAAGAGACTTCCTTTATTTAAATTAACCTTTTTATTAATTTAAATAATTTTATTTTTAATTTGACTTTAGAATTAAATAATTTCTTAATCCCATTCATCACTTTAACTATTCCTCATCCCTATCAGTTAATCTTATCATCCCTATTTGTTCATCTTATTGGCTCGAATTCTCCCCACCTTTACACAATTCGTTAATATTATCATCTCTATTTGTTAATCTTATTGGCTCAAATTCTCCCCACCTCTATACAATTTTGATAATATTTTAATTCACAGTCAATTCCTATCAATTCTATTTACTCACTTCAAAAGAAAATTATTTTATATCTATCATAAACTTATTGAATTTCATGATGATGAGTAATTTGCATATGAAAAAATGTTGTTGAACGTTCATATTTAGATTACTAGCTTTCTTTTCAATTTCTATATCCTCTTTCATTCTCCTTTTTAAGTATTGATCCATCCTAGCAATTCATTTTTTTGTTTTCAATTGTATCAACGTTGAATCAACATTAATTTTCCTTTTTTATTATAAGTGATTGGTGTTGGAAACATGTCAATGAATTTCCTCATCTGGTCACATGCACATGCATGCAATCTATTTATGAACTGCTCGTGTAACTATGTGATATATTCATGATCAATTTGTATAATTGAGTGATAGATGTTATATATGTGAGTATACCCATAGAGGTGGAGTGCAATGTGAGTGCAAGCATGTGCAAGGAGTAGAGAGAAGAGTGTGTGAGGAGAGGATGATTGTATGCCTATGAAGGCTATTGTAATTATCCCTTGAATAATAATATTACCAATAATCATTGGCCGTGGTTTTTTACCTCATTGGGTTTCCACATAAATCACTGTGTCAAGTGTATGATTGATGTGCTTGGTTTAATGCATGTTTGATCTTGCTCATTTTATTATTTGTTATATGTTGTGTTTTTCTTCCATTGCCTAACAAGTGGTATCAAAGCTTATATTTGAAGGAGCAGAGAACGAAGGAGAACATAATCTGGTCATTGGATTGAAGAGACTGGTTTATTAGAAGCTATGATTTTCTTTTGGATGGTTTTTTTTGCTAATGGAGAAAGTGCAGAGTTCCAAGTTTGATGTGGAAAAGTTCAGTGGTAAGAATAGATTTGTGCTATGGAAGCTCAAGATGTGATATCTTCTTGTGCAACAAAGATTGCAAAAGGCCTTGGATGGAAATTCAAATAAATCGGCAAGTGTGATAGACGAGGACCGGGAGGATCTGGATGCAAGATCCCTCAATACTATTTGTTTTTTCTTGGAAGATGACGTGTTGTTTAAAATTATTGAAGAGACAAAAACATCAGGTTTGTGGAGAAAATTGGAGAGTTTGTATATGACAAAGAACTTCTCAAACTAAATCTTCTTGAAGAGGCAGTTGTACATCTTGCAGATGAAAGAAGGTATGAAAATTGTTGATCACTTTAATGTTTCCAATACTCTGATTTGTCAATTAACTAATATGGAAGTAAAGTTCGAAGATGAGGACAAGGCAGTTATGCTACTGTGTTCGTTTCCTGAGTCTTGGAACCATATGGTGACAACTGTGTGGTTTAACAAAACAAATGGCATTGATTATGACACTATTGTGGGATCTTTTTTTTCTGAGGAGATAAGGAAAACATCCGATAAATAAACCTCAACAACATAAGCAATGGTGGTTAGAGGTCGATCTATAGAAAGAGTGAAAATTCAAAGGGGTACGTCAAGGTATAATCCAAGAGGCAAGAAGAGTAAGCATAAATGTTGGTTTTGTGGAAAATATGGGCATCTCAAGAAGGATTGTTGGAAAAGACAGAATTCATCCAAGGAGGACTCCACAAAATAATCAAAGGAAGTTGATGTAGAAAAAACAAGCTCAGGTTCTAGTTCAGGTATGGTTGATGAGGTATTTTCTACTTGTGATGTTTCACATCAACATCATCATTGGTTGTTAGATTCAGGTGCATCGAGCCACATGTGTCTTCATAGAAATTGGTTCTCAACTTACCAATCTATTGATGATGGTGTTGTTTTTATGGGAAATGATTTTCTTGTAAAATTGTTGGAGTTGGTAACGTCCGGATTAGAATGCATGATGGTTATATAATATAGCTAGTGCGAGTTTGGTAACATTAACAGATGTAATACATCTACCCAAACATAGAAATAACTTTATATCTTTGGGAGTTCTATATTATGCTAGTTACAAGTGTACAAATCAAGGTGGAGTATTGAAGGTGTCTAAAGGCATGTTAGTAGTCATGAAGGAAAAGACTCAAGAGGATCGAGAACCTTTATCAAATTGAAGGAAGGACAAAGGTAAATCAAGAAGTGATAGCATTTGAAGATGAAAGTGACTCTGTTAGTTTATGGCATCAACGTTTGGGTCATATGAGTGAGAAAGGGCTTAAGGTACTGGTTGATCGTAAGTCACTTCTAAGTTTCAAGTTTCTGAATTTGAATTTCTGCAAGTATTGTGTTTTTGGAAAAGAATGTAGAAATTTTTTTAAAGCAAGAATGCATTTAAGAAAAGGTATCCTTGATTACATTCATTCAAATGTTTTGGGACCATCCCTTACAATTTCTCTTGGAGGATCATCATATTTTGTGACATTTATAGATGATTACTCTAGGAAGGTTTGGGTCTATTTACTTAAAAGAAAAGTTGTTTTATTTAATACTTTTAAGAAATTCAGAGCTTTGGTTGAAAAGAGCACTAACAAGTCAATCAAGTGTTTAAGGACAAATAATCTAGGTGAGTTCACATTTGTGGATATTGAGAACTATTGCAAGGAAGATGAGATCAAAATACAGAAGACCACAGTTTATACTCCTAAGCATAATGGTGTTGTTGAACGCATGAATAGGACTCTTCTAGAGAGAGCAAAGAGCATGCTCAATAATGTCAAGATGCAACAGGAATTGTGGGAAGAAGCAGTTCTTACAACATGCTATCTCATAAATGGTCACCATCAACTGCAATAAACTGTAAGATTCTAGAAGAGGTATAGACCAGTCATTCTTGTGATTTTTCAAATCTGAGAATATTTGGTTGCGATGCTTATGCTATTATTTCTAAAGATCAACATTCTAAGTTAGATCCTAGATCAAAGAAATATGTCTTTGTTGGTTATGGTGATGTAGTTAAGGGGTACATATTGTGGGATCCTACTGCCCACAAACTTATCATAAGAAGATATGTAGTATTTGATGAATCCTCACTCTTAAAATAAGAATTAGTAGATGTTGAAGTGATACATGAACAAGTACCGCAAGTTCAGCAAATTTAGTTTGAAACTCAACCATCTTTAAAAAGGAAGGAACATGAAGAAGTTCCAGAAGAAGAAGATGAATATGTAGATGCAAAAAATATCCAAGAAACTGAGGATATGTCTGGACCATCTCGGAGGAGATCTTCACGGGTCAAGAATCGTCCTACAAGGTATGACGATTATGTTTTATCTGTGGCTTTAGTTTATATTGATGGATAACCTAGTTGTTTTCAGGAAGCAATTAAGGTATCTGGAAGTGCTCAATGGAAGAAGGAATGGATGCCTTAGAAAGGAATAAAACATGGGACCTGGTAGAACTTCCAAAGGACATGAAGGTTGTCAGTTACAAGTGGGTCTACAAAATGAAAAAGGGTGTTGATGATAAAATCAAAAGGTATAAAGAAAGACTAGTAGCCAAAGGTTATTCCCAAAAGAAAGGTATTTATTTTCATGAGATATTTTCGCAAACTGTGAAGCTTGTTTCRATTTGTGTTATATTAGCACTAGTTGTTTTACTTGATCTTTAGTTAGAGCATCTAGATGTTAAAACAACGTTTCTACATGGAGATTTAGATGATGATACATATATGGAACAACCAGAAGGGATKKTTCAGGATCACAATAAGAGGTTTGTTTGCAAACTCAAGAAGTCATTGTATGTCCTGAGACAATCTCCCAGGGAATGGTACAAGAAATTTGATTCCTTCATGGTGAGCCTAAATTTTACAAGAAGTGAATATGATAATTGTGTTTACTTTAAAAAGTTGGAAAATGGCATGTTCATTATTTTGGTGTTATATGTTGAATATATTCTTGTGGCAATAAGGAGCATGGTCGAAATCAACAGGTTAAAGACTCAGTTGGCTAGGGTGTTTGATATGAAGGATCTAGGAGCAGCAAAACAAATCTTAGGCATGGAGATACATAGAGACAGTAAAAATGGTAATCTGTGGTTATCACAACAAAAGTATGTGGAGAAAATACTTATGAGATTCAATATGAATAATGTGAAACCCGTAGAGATCCCTTTTGGATTCCCATTTCAATATTTCTTCAAGTTTATGCCCTAGTAATGACGAAGAAAAAGATTATATGTCTCGTGTACCATATGCTAATGCAATGGGAAGTTTGATGTATGCGATGGTGAGTACTAGACCAAACATTTCACATGAAGTTGGTGTTGTCAGTCGATACATGGAAAATCCTAGAAAAGGGCATTGGGAATCAGTGAAATGGGTACTTCGATATCTTAGAGGCACACACATTTAATCTATCACCTATGATGGTTCCAAAGATTCAGTTTGCGGTTATGTAGATTCATATTTTGCAGGTGACTTGGACAAAAGGAGATCCACTTCGGGATATGTCTTTACTCTTGTAGGAGGACCAATTAGTTGGATGTCAAAGATTCAAAATGTATTCTCTTTATCCACTATAGAGGCAAAGTATATGGCTTCTTCACATACATGTAAGGAGGCATTTTGGTTACAGGGTTTATTGGGTGAGTTTGGAAGGATGCAGGACAAGGTGAAATTATTTTGCGATAGCCAAAGTTCTATTCATTTGGCTAGAAATCCATCTTATCACAGTAAGACAAAGCATATTTTTGTTAAGTACCATTTTTTAAGATAGGTTGTTGATGAGGGTGGAGTGTCTTTGGAAAAGGTCCATACAAAAGTGAATTCTCCAGACATGTTTACGAAACCTGTTTTGTTAGAGAAGCTTCGGTGGTGTTTGGCTTCTCTTGGCTTGCATAAAAGGTGATGAATTAATTAACGGCATGATATATCAGGTAAATTGTTGTCAAGGTGGATATTGTTGGAAACATGCCAACGAATTTGCTCATGTGGTCACTTGCACATGCACATGCAAGCAACTATGTTAATACACATGCATGCAATCTATTTATGAACTTCTCGTGTAACTATGTGATTTATTCATGATCAGTTTGTATAACTGAGTGCTAGATGTTATATATGTGAGCATACCCATAGAGGTGGGGTACAATGTGAGTGCAAGCATGTGCAAGGAGCAGAGAGGAGAGTGTGTGAGGAAAGGATGATTGCATGCCTATGAAGGCTATTGTAATTCTCCCTTGAATAATAAGATTACCGATAATCATTGCCTGTGGTTTTTTCCCTCATTGGGTTTCCACATAAATCACTATGTCAAGTGTATGATTGATGTGCTTGGTTTAATGCATGTTTGATCTTGCTTATTTTATGTTCTGTTATATGCTACGTTTTTTTTTCATTGCCTAACAATTGGTATTAATACATTCACATGGAGTGAGTTGTTTCATCATCTAAACAAACAATCTGAACACATCAAGTTAATTATGGAAATAGAAGAGAATAATTGTATATCATTTCTAAGTTGTTATCATTACTCAAAAATATAATGTTTCTTTCACATTATATAAAGAAAATGCACATTGATAAGTATTTAACGAGAAAATCACATAATCACCTCACACAAAAACATGACTATCAAAAACATTCTAAAAAATAATCTATCAAAAGCATGACCAAATATAGAAATTAAGAAAGTAAATAAAGTCTAAGTTGAATATGTAAATTAAAAAAGAAAATAAAAAACCAGAAAACCATAATATTTTGGTTATAAAATCTTTCAAATCAAACAATCTCTTAAAAATATTAAAATAAAAATGTATATAAAAATATATAGAGTTAGTTACATAAAAATAGATAATGACATTTTTTGTTTTTAATGAATGGAAGTCCAATGATATGTGAAGATTACCACATATTACTTTTAGAATTTTCCATATTAAATGTTTTAAATTTTTTATTTCTTTTAATATTTTAAAACTAAAATTAAGATAGGAATTATGTCTCACCAATAATCTTTTTATTAATTAAAAATAAAATAAACTAACAATAATTTAATGATTTAATTAATAAAAATATAATTTTTTTATTACTTAATTTATAAAGATGTAAATTTTTTATTTTTCTTTTTGATTAATTAAAAAAAATATAAATTAACAATAATTTAATGATTTCACTAATAAAAATAAAAATATTTTTTTATTACTTGATTTATAAAGATGTAAATTCTTTATTTTTAGAAATTTGATTTATTGCCTTAAACAAACATATATAATAGTTCTAATTGATGAGAAGTATTTTTTGTATTCTTCCTACCTAAATTCAAATTCCCAATAAAACATAAACCCATTAAATAAATAAATCCAAAATAATTTTAACAAATAACAATTACATCATTATAAAAGGTTGTACACAAATCCGCTTTCCATAACCAACCTTACAAGTTCACACTTAAACAATGTTGAATATAGTTTGACTCGATTGTCCTCCATTCAACTGTAGGTAGTTAATGCTTCAATCCACTCTAATATTGGATCTCATTAAGATCTCATTAACTTCTCTAATAACCTTCTACAAATTGTCATGAGCGTTTGTAATGGGAGGAGAGTGAGTTTTTAATGGGATGAGAGTTTGTAAGGGTAGGATTTTAATTCAAATTAGGTTTGGAAAGAATTATTTATATATTAGCCGTTGAAAATTGAAGCGGTGGATGTAGACTTGTAACATGACAATCAAGAGGGTGTGATTTAGAAAATAAATCATAACCATTAAAAAAAAAATATTGGGAAAATATAAAGTTTAGGAATTTTATTTCTTTTTATCAGACACTTTTTTAGGTAACTCTCTTAATTTTTTTTTAACGGTCTTCCTCTCTTTCTAGTGTTCTTAGTTTTTCAGTGTCACCATTACCATCTTTCCACTTCATTATTACATTTTTTTTATATAATTTGTCATATCAAGTTGTTTGTAAAAATATTAAAATAAAAATTATAAAATTAATTATATGAAAAGTAATAATAATATTTTTTTTATTTTTAATAAATAAAACTTAACAATGATATGTGAAGGTTGTTACATAATACTTAAAAAAATTTCATATTAAATGTTTTTTAATTTTTTTATTTATATTTTAAAAATAAAATGACACAATATATTTATATATTTATGTCCTATCCAATTATAAACGAAATAAGTTAAATTTAAAAATTTTGAAATCTACGTTTAATTTTCAAAACATTCAATTTAATAAAAAATGATTTAAAAATGAAAAATATATTTTTA
>JASDQU010308107.1:104761-124759 GCA_032191745.1 Picea mariana | reverse complement strand
ATATACTGCAACAATCTACAAAGACTTTGTTTTATTATGACTATAATTTTGAATCTAACGGATGAATATTATAATTTCTAGAATTTTTTTAAGTTGACCAAGTTGAAAATGTTGCATATTTTAAACACATGTTTTCCCCCACCTTATATCTATCTTAATTTTTACTTAAAAGTAAAATCTAAAAATGCCCTTTTGAAAAGAACAGTTTAAGGATTATGAATATAATTTTTTCTAAATTTTTCACTATATATTTTTAGAGATATAGATATTTCATTTCATTGAATCATAATGTCACCTGAAAATATTGTGCAATGTTTTTTTTTAAATTAAACAAAACTAGATAAAAATAATGAAAATGAAAGCAAATTATATCCATTGAAAGTAAATTCAATTTTGCAAATGTTGGTATCAATTTCAAAACTAAATTTCGAGTATTTGCAGGAGTTTGCAACCTCCAGTGTTAAGGGAAGCTAGAGGGAATTCTCAGGTTCCTACAAACAGTCCCATTCGCTGGTTTTCGGCCGAAATATTCAATTCTAACGGAATCCGTAAAATATAAACGGTTTCCTAGATTTTTGGTCGAAACGATTTTTTTTTGGCTAAAAGGTGGGTGAGAGAATTCCATCAACCAGAAACAATAAAGAGACATGTCGGTTCGTTTCACTTCGCGTCGAATATTATAAATACGCTTTCGGCCAAATACATTAACATAATTTACTCACTTGTTTCATGGTTTTCTAGAGCACCTAAACAAAGTTTCGAATCATCTTTTTCGTTTTTTTGAACAAGGTAGTTGATGTTTTGAATGCAAAAAAAAGAATAAAAAAAATTGAAGTTCAAGTTTTTATTGGAATAACAATTTATCTATTGAAGGCTAAATGTTGAACATTTTTTCAAGGTTAAGCCTTTGTTGAACATTTTTTCAAAGTGAAGGATTTGTTGAACATTTTTTTAAGGTGAATCCTTTGTTGAACATTTTTTCAAGGTGAAGCCTTTGTTGAACATTTTTTCAAGGTGAATCCTTTGTTGAACATTAAATTATTGATATTATTTAACTTTTACAGTTAACTATACTCATGGGAAAAAAAAATTTGCGTAAGAGAAAATTTGGTCGCACTCAAGACAAAACTCACCATAAATAACAAAGGAAAGAGCATTATTGGAGAAATAAACAAGAACATGAAAATGCAAAGAAAGAAACAGTGATGATGTAAATAGAGATTTTCAACAAGAAGAAGTCCAACCAGGTATGCATGCACATATTGTCTATATTAAAAGTATAGAATTCAAATTTAAATTATTGTTTAATATAATTGATTGTAATTCCGATTTGATGTTTTTCAAAAAACATAAAAAGATTAGTTTCATAACGTTGATGAAGACGTTGAAACCGAAATTGAAGAAGAAGTCGAATCACCTATAGGTATGTACATAAATTTAGATAATACAAGATGAACACTTGTATATAGTTTAGTGAATTTATATTTGGGTTTTGTTGTTTAATATAAACTTTAAATTGAAATATGCAAGAGAATCTATCAATCTTGAGGATGAAATATTAGAAAATGTTCATACTGACAAATTTGGAAAGAAAGAAGCTAATCATTATATAAGATATCAAACTAAGAATATGTATAATACTTTTTTCAAAGATGAATCAGTAACAATACAATCTCAACTTTTACTCTGTTTAATAAAGTCAAGAAAGTAAAAAAAATCTACATCATTATTGGGTATTCAAAAGTCAACAAAAGATACAAAAGTGAAATAGAATGTCTTTGAAAATATAACTAGTGTATTAAAACATTTTGTAAAATATCAAAAAAAAATGTCAGTGTTGCACGTAGAGTGATACAAACAATAGTTGTTTCATCTAGCAATATAAAAGATCATTTGACACGACACATGGAAAAATCAATGGGAATGTTGTAATATCCTTCTCTTGCGTGCACCCGATGTGACTTATTCTTGTGGACACTTGTGTGCAAGTGATCCGGTTCACTATATGATTGACTGATTCGATTATGGAGCATGGTGATGTTTGTGGATTTGATGATATGTTTTTTTATGATATTTATATCAATAGGTGCTATTGACTAGTTTTCCTGAGTCTGCAGGACTCTGGACGTTTGAGGATGCCGATAGCATTGATGGATCTCCTTGGGCTCTGGATCGAGTCAAGGAACGGCTGGTTATGGTTTGGATGTTTTGATATTACATATGTGACATATGACTAGATATTATGATGTTGATTGTTATCGCTGACACGTTTCATTGATGGATGTAGGCCGACGATAGCTTGTTAACTAGACTCACATTAGTAGTAAAGGGGTCATGCATGACAACCAGACATATTGAGGGAGAGGTGTGGCAGCAGCCCTGCCACATCCTACTAGCGCTCCCGCCATGGCTCGAACTATAGGTTAATGATTACCTAGTTCGAGAGATCCACGATGTCGTGAGGGCAGACTATGATAGCTGCTCACGATGATTCTAAGGGGCGCGCAATAAGGTAGGGTCCTTATTCCTTAGAGGCCCTTAGTCTCCCACAAGGTCACATGACAAAGTATTGACTCCAAGCGTTTGACGTCTATCAAAATCAGTCAAAAGGCGAGTGGCACCCTTGGATCACGTAGTGCGTCTTGAAGGGCACGTCGCGCAAATAAAATAGGAATGCAAGCGAGTGGCACCCTTGGATCATGTCATGCGTCTTGAAGGGCACGCCGTGATTTTAACTCTGGCAAGTTAATAAACCTAGTACCTAGAAAATTATGCCTCCTTAGGACTTGGTCAGCCTTAAAATGAATGATGGTATGAGTAAAGTTTAATAATAATAAAAAAATTCTCTTAAAAACTGTCGCTGAGCTTAGTGAATTTAAAACCTAGGTCTAAGTAGAACATTGAACAAAAAAAACTAAATGGACATGTAACAAGAAGGGGGTAAATAAAATTCAAACATTAATAATTAAAGTGAAATTTTAATGAAGGATTAAATTATTAAAAGGGTAAATTGTTGTTTATGTCTAAACTTTATAATTCTAAAATTAGATAGAAAGGGGAACTTAAAGAAAAGGGGAAACTTAAAGAAAAAGGGGAATGTCTAACTTAGTAGGGAATCTAGCCTTTGAAACTTTCTAATTATGAACTCAACTAGGTTTTAAGAAAGGTGTCAATCATTTAAGAAATGTAAGGGAATAAAGGGACAACGATGAGTGTTTTTAGGAACACTTCTAGGTGGGTGAGAGAAATAGACAAAATTGAATTAATTAATTAATTAATTAATTTCTGGTGCAACTAGGGATCGGGTGACATGTGTACGAGGGAGGTTTATCCTAATTAAATTTAATAAAAATATTATAATGAGGGTTTGGGAAACTAATCACTAAGAAAAATCTATAAAAAGGATGGCAGAGGAGGAGTATGATCATGTCTGATAGGCGTAAGGTTACGCTGTCAACATTTTTCTTGACTGATTTTTTTTGTGGGAGTTGGGATGCCCAACTCGGTTAAAGACTGGTATCTCGACCTTGCGAGGTGAGCTGAGAGCTATATTTTCCTTGGTCTCTGTGTGTGGCCCCTTTGTGGCTCGGGGGGCTCAGGGGGAAGAAGAGTACCCCTAGCGTTGGCTGGGAGGTACCGGTGAAGTCTCGATGGTTAACAAGCGGGAGAACGCCCGGATCGCCAGAGGTCGAAGAGCATTTCCAAGCCTAGCTTCATCAGTAAAGGTATTCTCCTTGCTCATGAATTGTGAAATGATTTGGCTATAAGTGTATGGTTTTCTTATTCCCGCAAATATATAAAAAATTGTTATCGATTGTATTCTCTTTGCGCACGAATTGTGAAATGGTTTGGTTATAAGCATATGGTTTCTACTTCACCGCAGTTGTAATGAAACCACCGGTATCGAATGTAATGTATTGTTGGACTTAATTTATCCTATTCAACACCGAGATATTTAGAATCCTATCATAAACTTCCTTAATACAAAATTTACTAAGTTAAGTGCATATCTAGTTGCATTAAAATAACTTATTATTATTGGTAGGAGAATTAAGAATTTATGCATTAAAAATATGTAAGTGTTGGCTGGTTGAGGAATTCATGTATGTTATCACGATGTTTATAACGAAAAAGGGTTTTCGACTTACTATGTTGGCGAGGACTAGGGCAGAATTGATGAGAAACTATTACCTTAACTCTGTATTGAATCTGATTACATTGTTAATTGCAGCAAGCATTTATGCATTCCTAATGCCAAATATGGATACGAGAAATAATTGGGTGTGAGAATAATTAAAATAGGAACTTGAACCTGTGCATTAATGGAGGGCTGCTCAACTCCAGAAACAAAACAAAATAATAAAAAATAAAAACTAAGCTGCAATGAGAACGTTAAGCGATAAGTCTCTAGAAGACGCGCTTTGGGTATGCCTGCATCCTCTCTTGAATTTAGGCCCGGGTTCATGTTTCTGTGGAACTCAGATACCTGTTCACTGTAGAGAAAATGTAGTAGCCTCYTAAAAACTTTGTACSCCACAATTCCTTTGGATTATCCCGAGGACTGGCAGTGTTGGCGAATGCACGCCTTGTTCATTCTTGGATTTAGGGTACAGATTATCGTGAGAGAAGGGGCTCCCCTCTGTGAGTGAGAGTCTATATTTCCTTACCGTCCAGACTTCTCTTAGAAAGCATACATTACTTCTGATGATCCTAGCGACGGTTCCACTGGGTAAACGCCTAACCCTAAAAATCCAAAGATTGTCCATCCACATGTTGGTAAAAATAGTGCCCGAAAGTCTCTGAAGGGCTGATTTTAGGGAGAAAAGGATCCCACGGAATTCCTTCAGATCGAAGACAGTACGTATGTGGTAAAAGAGACCCTTGTGGGGTAGTAGGTCTGGTCTCTTCAGAAGTTTAGCTCCGCTTATTTTTGAATCGATTTTCGCAGTTCCAGGGGATGGATAGATCGAAGAAATTGAACCCTAGAGTGGTAATAACATCCATTGATGTCTCTAGTCGTGCATATCTATATTACTCAGGTATGGGTCACGCTTAGTTATATTACGTTGAATTAGGTTCCTTAATCTTTTTCATATGTTATCCTTAATGGACAGAACTTGGTTTCATAATCAGAATTTATTCTTCTTTTGTTATCTTAATCATATTACCATTTTAATCGATTTTGGGTGTTTCTGTTCAACTTAATTTCCCTTAACGACGTGTCCCTAAATAAATTTATTGTCAATGTTTCGAAAACTTTTGCAATCGATCCAAAATTTCCTTATGAGTGATAACCCAACTTATCATTACCCAGGAATGAAATTCTACTCTAATTACATCCCAATAACAATTAAAATAAATACATTTGCAAAGCGGTGTCAATGCATCCCAAGATATTATTTCATATCAATAACGCAGATTGAGAAACAACTAAATTGTTGATCAGGGATCATCGTAATTAGTGTAAGAAACCTTTGAATTGGGATTTGGTTAAGAGGTCGTTCCTTAAACTTTTCAATTAAAGGATAGTAATGGTCCTTTTGTCCTATTATGAATAGGATTAGGATGACCTTACACGTGCATAAATTCCATCACAGTAGTGAATTCTAATTATCATAGAATACTTATCTAGTTACCTTTTTGGCGAGTGTTATTGACAGGTTCATGATTTTGATCAGAGATTTTAATGCTTATGCTCATCGTTTAACGACATATTTATTGATTTATGTTCAGAATATTTAGTGCTATGAGCTCTTCTTAATTACTATTCCTTGATGTTATATTCAAAGTCCTTAATGTTATATGCTTGCTTTAAATAGTAATGTAAACTGGTTATCTCGCTGTGCCTTAAGAATACTATGGATGGATGAATTTTAAGTCTTAAATTTACTTGCACCACCAAGATATGTTGGTGCATGATCGTTTTAATATTAAATCCCCCTTCTCCTTGGTTATGCTAATGAATAGGTGGTTACGTAGCGGGCGCTATGGACTAAGTTGACGCGTAAATGTTTACGCTTTAGCTTAATAATGCACTTGCCTCTTTGTTGTTGTGTGAGCTTCTTATGATTGGATTATCATGCGTAATGATCATTAAGTGAATATGTTTTTCTGGAAAATGGATCATGCGCTTACCTTGAAAATGATGTTGGTTTTAGTAATCTAATGATTGTCCTGGTGAGTCGAGTTGAGCATTTTGATTTGTATAGTATGTGCGTCATATTTAATTGTATAAACGCACTGATTATGGGCTGCTTTATTGTGATATTGCGTCGATATGTGTTTGCCATTCATGACGATGATGTGTCGGCCTTGCGTCACGATTGTTGTTAATGTGTTAATGATTTTTTCATTTGTATATTGCATTATGTGTCAATAATGTCGTTATTAATTTTTGTTGTATATTTCCTAACACAACATTAAAAGAAAAGAAAAAAAAAAGTTACCTATTGTATGTTGTTTTTTTGGGCGTAACGGTGGGGCGTTACATATGGTATCAGAGTGGGTTCAACCCTGCGACTGTGGACAACCATGTCTTCCACTGAATTATACACTTGAATTAATAATTCAGCGCTAATTAAAACTTTAACCTATCCATGACTTACTCATGGTTCGAGAATGTTGCAAAGGTCCCTGACGTTGCACCAGGGGAGGAGGCGTGACGCCTCCCGTAGCACCCACACCAAAGGGGTCCAACCCCCAAGGAGAAGAACAAGTCTTGAGCATGAGAGGATTGTCACGTGGGATGCGTTGGGTCTGACAAGGTCCTTCCAGGGAAATGTCAAAGGCCTTGACTAACTGTTTGTACTGAGATAAGGTCAGGGCACCTGTACCCATGAGGGTCCACAGTGTGCCCCAACCAGTGCTAGTAGCATTCACAGGGAAATCTAGAATATTATGTTCTTGCGTTCATGAGTACCACAGATGACTCAGCTGTCGAGACATGGATGGAGAGATAGGCGATGTGCTACCGACTTAGTGGTTATGACCTCCAACACAAAGGTCAGCATGGAAATAATCAGCTAAAGGGGAGCACTCTTCTATGGTAGAAGACGCTCCTACATCAGTTAAAACATGGCCGCTGAAGCCATGTTATGAGAACGGTTGGTGGAACGGTTTCGGAAGAAGTAAATGTCCAATGAGTCCAATGCCTTATGACAAGATGGTTGTATGGTGTCGGATTATGAGGCCAGATCTATGGAGCTACTCCAGTATGCCCCACATTTGAACACAGAGAAGATAGAGGTCGACAAGTTCGTGTCGGCCTTAACTCCAACTATCGTGTGAAGGTGAGGATCTAAATGCCTCAGACGTTGCACGATGCAATTCAATAGGCCTCTTAGATAAGGAATAATTGACTGTGAGAGTCAGGGTAGGGCTCCTGCAAGACCGTCTGGAATAACGACATCTAGTGCGCAGCAGCATCAGACGCCAACCATACAAGACATCTTGGTATCAAGATACGTCTATAGTACCCTTGTTCACGACACCACAACGATGGGTTCCTCATCAGAGAACCCCCCCCTATAGGGGACCACTGCTTCAGAAGCAACAGTGGTTAGGCCTGTTTAGTAGAATAGACCAAGGCTTTAGGCTGGTGGGCCAACAACTACTACTTTGGGGACTAGGAGTACTAGAATGAATACTGAATGCTGGAAATGTGGAGAGCCACATTACCAGCATGTTTGTCCAGTTGAGAGGACCATAGCGATCGAGTCAACATGACACACTACTGTTGTGGAGTTGGGAAAGGCCCATAAGATTGATGACCGCAGTGAATAACCACTAGACCGAGTACCAGTCCACTGTGCTTGAGGCGTCAGGTACCATCACCAACCAAACTTTAGTATTTGTTAGATCCCGGTGCTACATAGAGCTCTATTCCTAGTACTGCGTTGAAGGGATTCAGGTAAATACATTCGACAGAACGATCTTAGATTCATCGATATGACTTTGTATGCCAACCAGATGGTTGGAGGAAGGGGTGTGAATTGTTGCTTCAACCTGGGGAATAGTGTAACGAAGTTTGACACACGTCACTAACTTAAGACCTTATGACAAAATGATAAGTATAAACTGGTAGGAATCGCATGTTGCGATTCTCAACAGTGAAGCGAAGCGGTTGAGTTGAATCGACAATGAGGGAAGGAGAAGAGTGATTGTAGGAACAAAACAGGGAGTATCCGTGAGGTTCATCCCTTCCCTACAGCTACGGAGGAGTATGCGTAAGGGATGCAAGCTATATGCACTCCTAGCGCTGAACGACAAGGGCATGGAGGAAGGATTAGAAGAACTTCCGGTAGTAAGAGAGTTTGTGGATTTGATTCCCAGAAGAATTACTAGGTGTGATGCCCAAAGCCAAGATGGAATTTACCATCGACCTAAAACCTAGAACTAAACCGATGGCAAGAAAGCCTTATCAGATTTTGACCCTTAAGTTACATGAGTTGAAAGTGCAACTGAAGGAGTTTTTGGACCTAGGACTTATAGGTCCAAGTGTATTGCCTTGGAGTGCTTCTGTTAATTCCATACGGAAGAAGGATGGGTCGTGGAGAATTTGCTTGACTATTGTTGAGTATTCCTTGACATTTTGATATATTCTCAGATGAAGGAAGTTCATGACAAACCTTTACGCTTGGTACTACAGTGTTGTGAGAGAACAAATAACGGGAAGCAGTCGCAATGCTATCGAGGATTCATTGCTCAGGGCATGTTATCTTTGGTGAGGGTATCACTGTGGATCCAGTGAAGGTGGAGGATATTATGGAATAGCTTGCGTCGACGAACAACCCAAAAGTACACAACTTCATGGGTTTAGCAGGATATTATCGACGGTTCGTCGAGGGTTTTTCGAAGATAGTAAATCCGATTATGGAAATGCAGAATAAAAACAAGAAGTTTGTATGGATCGAGAAATGAACAAAAGCATTTCAAAGGCTCAGGGAGTTTTTGACGACAACGCCTATATTAAGGGTCCTTGTCATGGACGAGGAATTCTTGATATGCACAGACGCATCCAAGGAAGGCTTAGGAAGAATCTTGATGTTAGGCGATCGAGTGATTGCTTACATCTTGAGAAAGTTAAGGAATCATGAGGAGAAATACACAACGCACGATTTGGAGTTGTTAGCCATCATGTATGCTCTGAGAGTGTGGAGACACTACCTGATTGGACAAAACATTTGAACTAAAAATGGACCACTATGGTTTACAACACCTTTTATTCAAAATTAATTGAACGCATGACAAAGGCGTTGGTCAGAACTGCTTATCAATTATGATTTTGAGATTCCTACTTAAAAGGAACAATGGATAGAGGGAAGATGCGTTGAGTTGAAGACCACACATATTTTTAGTGATACCTCTTCAAATGAATCTACATAAAAATATTCTAACTACAGCGCAACGTTGACTGGTATAAAGAGGGTAAGGATTTTTTTTTGGGCAAGACACGATGTTGGTACCAAAATTGAGGGATATACTGTGGACAGTGACAAATCCTTGAGATATAATAACCGGATTTACTTACATCCCAACGATGAGTTGAGAAGTTTTGATATTATGTGAAGCTCATAGAGCAGTGTACATGGCTCATCCAAAAGTCATGAAGATGAGGACAGACCTTAAGCCCTTATTTTTATGGAAGGGATAAAGTTGTACATCGTCAATTGCGTGGAAATATGTCTAGAAGGTCGGCAGGTGAAGGATGAACATAGAAATATGGTAGGATTGCTACGACCACATGTTATTCTGGAATCAACATGGAAGGTCATTTCGACAGACTTCACTATTGAATTTCCGTTGATGACAAGGAGGAACGACCCGATTTTCGTGACAGTTGACACTCTGACGAAGAGTTCACATTTTTTCCATGTGCATACGATGCATTAGGCGCCAGGTATAGCTAGAGTATATACCATCAAGATCTTGAGATTGCCAGACATACCAAAGGAATTATATCCGATAAGGGATCCAGAGTTTGTAGGATGATTTTGTATGAGATTCCAAAGAGGCCTTGGGAACACCACTGAACTTTAGTACAACATGTCCTTGAGATAGAAAGGCTGAACGAAGGAACGAACCAATTTGGGAAGGTTGTGTTGCGTATGTGTGTGTTGGACCAATGGAAATGTTGGGAATAGTTATGGCTACTCGCCGAGTTTGCGTGCAAAAACATCCATCAAAGCACTATTAAGAGGGCACCATTTGAGTTTCTTTATGGGCAACCATGTCAGACTCCTTTGAGTTGGGATTGAATCAAGGATGGGGTCCTGGTAGTACCAGAAGCGATCCAAGAACTGAAAGAATGATTCAAAACAACACAAAAGGGGATGGAAGAAGTGCAGGATCAACATAAGGGTTTGTCGATGCTCATTGCGTTGACCATAATTATGGACCTAACGACTAGTCGTGCCTCATTCTTTGAGGCACTGCATGATGTTTATCTTGTGTCCATGTGTGAATTAGGTCAGTGTTTCTATGCATGAGATTGACTAACTTCTTGGTCGATGTTGGGCACAGTGCGCTCACGGTGAAACCAATCCACTTTCTGGGTTGTTCGTTCGACATATATGGTGTCGAATTGTCAATCAGGTCAAGCTCCAGTAGGAAAATTATAGTCCACACTCAGCTACCTGGGAGTACACATATGATATGCGTCATCATTTTCCCTTTGTTGATAGTTAGACATTTAAATATTGTCAAATTCTTTATTTTTTCATTTGTATACTGTGAAACTTCGGGACGAAGTTTAAAACAAGAGGGGTGTATGTAACATCCCGCTCTTGCACTCACCCGATGTGACTTATTCTTGTAGACACTTGTGTGCAAGTGATCTAGTTCACTATATGATTGATTGATTCAATTATGGAGCATGATGATGTTTGTGGATTTGATGATATGTTATTTTATGATATTTATATCGAGAGGTGTTATTGACTAGTTTTCCTAAGTGTGCAGGACTGTGGACGTTTGAGGATGTCGATGGCATCGATGGAACTCCTTGGACTCTGGATCGATTTAGGGAGCAGACAGTTATGGTTTGAATGTTTTGATATTACATATGTGACATATGAATAGATATTATGATGTTGATTGTTATCACTGACATGTTTCGTTGATGGATGCAGGTTGAACATAGCTTGCTAACCAAACTCACATTAGGAGTAAAGGGGTCATGCATGACAACCATATATATTGAGGGAGAGGTGTGGCAACAATCCTGCCACAGCCTACTAGCACTCCCGTTGTGGCTCAAACTATAGGTTAACGATTACCTAGTTCAAGATATCCACGATGTCGTGAGGGCAGACTGTGACAGTCGCTCACGATGATTCTAAGGGTGCGCAATAAGACAGGGTCTTTATTCCTTAGAGGCCATTAGTCTCCCACAAGGTCACCTAACAGAGTATTGACTCCAGGGGTTTGACGTCTACCAAAATAAGTCAAAAGGATAGTGGCACCCTTGGAGCACGTAGTGCGTCTTGAAGGGCACATCGCGTAAATAAAACAGGAATGCAAGCCAGTGGAACCCTTGGAGAACGTAGTGCGTCTTGAAGGGAATGTCGTGATTTTAACTCTGGAGAGTTAATAAACCTAGTACCTAGAAAACTATGCCTCCTTAAGACCTATTTGGCCTTAAAATGAATGATGGTATGAGTAAAGTTTAATAAAAAATAAAAAAAATCCCTTAAAAACTGTCGTCGAGCATAGTGAACTTAAAACCTAGGTTTTAGTAGAACATTGAACAAAAAAAAAAATGGACATGTAACAAGAAGGGGGTAGATAAAATTCAAACATTAATAATTAAAGTGAAATTTTAATGAAGGATTAAATTATTAAAAGGGTAAATTGTTGTTTATGTCTAAACTTTCTAATTCTGAAATTAGATAGAAAGGGGAACTTAAAGAAAAGGGGAAACTTAAAGAAAAAGGGGAATGTCTAACTTAGTAGGGAATCTAGCCTTTGGAACATTCTAATTGTGAACTCAACTAGGTTTTAAGAAAGACGTCAGTCATTTAAGAAATGTAAGAGAATAAAGGGACACTGAGGAGCGGTTTTAGGAACACTTTTAGGTGGGTGAGAGAAATAGAAAAAATTGAATTAATTAATTTATGGTGCAACTGGGGATCGGGTGACATGTGTACGGGGGAGGTTTATCCTAATTAAATTTAATAAAAATAATATAATGAGGGTTTGGGAAACTAATCACTAAGAAAACTTTATAAAAATGATGGCAGAGGAGGAGTATGATCATGTATGGTAGGCATAAGGTTACGCTTCCGATATTTTTCTTGACTGATTTTTCTTGTGGGTGTTGGGATGCCTAGTTAGGTTAAAGAGTGGTAGGTCAACCTTGCAAGGTGAGATGGGAGCTATAATTTATCTATTTTTTTTGTGTGGCCCCTTTGCAGCTCGAGGGGCTCAGGGGGAATAAAAGTATGACGACAACCGCACCCCCTCAGAGTACGACCGCTCTCCTCAGGACCTTCCTTGCTCCTTGGCCCGAAGAACTCAACTGTTCTTCTATTTCCCTGTCGGGAAATCTGCACCCCATAGGTTCTTCTTCGCACGATCCTCCCTTTCTTAACTTCTCGGAGGATCGGAACTCGCTACTCGTAATACCAAACTTTTGGTTCTACAACCCCCGATACCCGAGGCACCGAAACTCCAATGCGCACGTGTGACTTGACCCATCCACGCCGTCACTTCTCTTGGGACTTCCGCACTATCGCGACCTTGCACTATCGCGACTTCGCCGCTCGCGACTCCCACCACTCGGTTCTTCAACCCCCGACACACGAGACGCCAAAAGTCCGAGACTCACGATCTCGCTCCCTCGCGACTTCGCCACTCGCGAGATCAAATGACTCCTACCTCCACTCCCGAGGTTCGAGATGCTGAACCTCCGATGGTTTATGCCACCTGTCCTCCACTATCCTAATGGCCCACACTACTTACGTAGGTGTCAGAATATCGCACCTCGCTGTATCGTGAATTCCGTTGCGTAGATTTAGAGTTTCACCTCACGAACTCCCGATATGCTGATCCACGAGTAGAACCATGCTCCTCGTGATCCCAATCGACGACTCCTGCTCTCCTGAGCTTCAAATATTTTCCACACTTGCACTGTAGCCTTCTTGCACCTTGCAAGATCCACCGGCTCACGGAACTTCGCAAAATCTCCTCGGATGATTTTGTGCGTCCATTCTCCCTCGTACAATTTCACGAAAAAGGAAGAAATGTCTCTCCACGAGACTCGTTGTCTGCTCGCCAACCTGCAACGCTTCCTGCAAGTTTTCAATAGCCAATTCCCTGCATGTACCCTTTGACGAATTTGAAAGCTTACTCCGTCCTAAACTTTTCCAAGACTTCAATCTTCTTTGGAAACCTCTTGCGCGCACTCCTTGCAGCAAATCTTCAACAACTTCTAAGTGTTGAAGTCTTCTGACCCTGTGCACTCCTGCAGCAGCAGTCTTTAATACTTTGCCCAGAATCACAACTCTGAGACTTCACTCGGCCTGCGCACTCCTTGCACGGCACTGTGTCTATCTGCACTCTCAAGGGAATGAGAACAAAAACCTTCTCTAATTGAACCCTGCAGTCACGCACTCCTTGCGGAAAAATTCAACTCCACTCCTTGCAGGAATCTTCTGGCTCACTCAGAGAAACAATTGAAGCTCATTCATTCACCCTCTCAGACTTCAATTCAACCATGAAATCACATACACAGCATATAAAAGCAAATGTATGACAGGAAGCAAATATTCATGAGCACAACATCAACACACAGAGAATAGACACATAACCATGGATTTGAATCAAAGCTTTCTTCTATTAATTGAATATCTGTACATGGATGTTCTCTACACAGTTCTCTACTTGCTCTTCTCTTCTTGCTCCTGAATGCTCCCAATATGTTACAATGTACAAAGGAGGGTGTCTATATCCGTTTTCCCTCTCGAACTCTAAAGCTATCAAATCTAGAATTAAATATTCTATCTACTTTACATTAACTAACTTAAATGCCTCATCTACCTAAGGATGAGAGCTATCTGCTCAAGGTCCATTACAATGTACAAGTGCGTCGTCTCTTAAATGGCCCATTTAAGATCACACAACAATCCCTAAGTATTTTCAAAATGTGTGCTGGCTTATCCAGCTGTCTTCCGCTCCACGCTGGCTCGCTTGATGTATTGGCGATGCTCCTGCATCAGAGTACCCCTAGCGTTGGCTGGGAGGTACCGGTGAGATCTCGATGGTTAGCAAGCGGGAGGATGCCCATATCGTAATATGTCGAAGAGCATTTCCAAGCCTAGCTTCGTCGGTAAAGGTATTCTCCTTTCTCATGAATTGTGAAATGATTTGGCTATAAGTGTATGGTTTTCTTATTCCCGCAAATATATAAAACATTGTTATCGATTGTATTCTCTTTGTGCATGAATTGTGAACTGGTTTGGTTATAAGCATATGGTTTCTAATTCACCGTAGATGTAATGAAACCACCTGTATTGAATGTATTGTGGGAATTAATTTATCCTATTAAACACTGAGATATTTATAATCCTATCATAAACTTCCTTAATACAAAATTGACTAAGTTATGTGCATATCTTGTTGTATTAAAATAACTTATTATTATTGGTAGGAGACTTAAGAATTTATGCATTAAAAATATATAAGTGTTGGATGGTTGAGGAATTCCTGTATATTATCACGAGGTTTATAATTAAAAAGGGTTTTCGACTTATTACATTGGCAAGGACCAGGGAAACATTGATGAGAAACTACTACCTTAACTCTCTATTGATTTTGATTACATTGTAAATTGCTGCAATAATTTATGCATGCCTAATGCCAAATCTGGATACGAGAAATAATTGGGTGTGAGAATAATTAAAATAGGTAGTTGAACCTATGCATTAATGGAGGGTTACTCAACTCTAAAAAGAAAATAAAATAATAAAAATTAAAAACTGAGCTGCAATGAGAACGTTAAGCGCAAGGTCTCTAGATGATGCCCTTTGGGTATGCTCGCATCCTCTCTTGCATTTAGGCCTGGGTTCATGTTTCTATGGAACTTGGATACCTATCCACTATAGATAAAATGAAACAACCTCTTAAAAACTTTGTACCCCACAATTCCTTTGGATTAGCCTGAAAACTGGTAGTGCTGGCGAATGAACACCTTGTACATTCTTGGATTCGGGGTGCATATTATAGTGAGAGAAGGGGCTCCCCTGTGTGAGTGTGCATCTGTCTCCCCTCCACCATGAAATTCACATGGTTAAAGGCCTTCCCGCAATCAAGAGATTCATTTAGTCGAAGGAAAGGCTCTTCAGTGGATCCTTTAGATTTTCGGTCGATATATGCCTCGAATGCTTATTGTGATTTCATTTCCAATTTTTGGGTGCGTTTATATAACTTGAGTACGAGAATTGAGTATGAGCTTCGCCTTCAGCAGAGATATTTGAGAAGATCTCGATTTAGGGAAATGTTGACTGGGTGGCCCCTCTACACGCGCAGCCTGTCAAACCTGAAGCAGTCATTCCTTTGCTCAATCCTTATATATTTCCTTACCCTTTAGAATTCTCTTAGAAATCATACATTCCTTCTCATGATCCTAGCGAAAGTTCCCCTGGGTAAACGCCTAACCCTAAAAATCCAAATATTGTCCACCCACCTGTTGGTAAAAACGATGACTAGAAGTCTCTGAAGGGATGATTTTAGGGAGAAAAGGATCCCATGAAATTCCTTCAGATCGAAGATAGTACGTATGTGGTAAAAGAGACCCTTATGGTGTATTAGGTCTGGTCTCTTTAGGAGTTTAGCTCTGCTTATTTCTGAATCAATTTTCACAGTTCAAGGGGCTGGATAGGTTGAAGAAATTGAACCCTAGAGTGGTAATTACAACCATTGATGTCTCTAGTTGTGCAGATCTATATTACTCAGGAACGGGTCACACTTAGTTATCTTACCTTGAATTAGGTTCCTTACTCTTTTTCATATCTTATTCTTAATGGACAGAACTTGGTTTCATAATCATAATTTATTCTTCTTGTGTTAGCTTAATCATATTAACAGCTTAATCGGTTTTGGGAGTGAGGGCAGACTGTGACAGTCGCTCACGATGATTTTAAGGGGCGCGCAATAAGGCGGGGGCCTTATTCCTTAGAGCCCTTAGTCTCCCACAAGTTCACCTGGCGAAGTGTTGACTCCAGGGGTTATAGAGTCTATAAATCCGTCAAGTCAGCGAGTGGCACCCTTGGAGAACGTGGTGCATCCTGAAGGGCACATCGCGCAAAGAAATGCAAGTCAGCAAGTGGCACCCTTGGAGAACGTGGTGCATCCTGAAGGGCACATCGCGCAGCAAAAGCAAACGAGGCGAGTGGCACCCTTGGAGCACGTAGTGCGTTTTGAAGGGCACATCGCATTGATGATGATGATGAGACAACCTACATGACCCTAAGACCTTAATGCCTGATAAAATTCTTAAAAACGACTCCCCTAATTATATTGTCGCCCTATTCAAATCTAAACCTAAATTAAAACACCTCTAAGATAAAATTTTGACAAGCCCTAAGAAAAGATCCTACAAAATAAACCTAGAGCGTAAACTAAAACCCTCCTAGGTGTTAATTAAAGTCTTCTTAAACGTAAAGGGGGTAAAGTAATGAGGGAATTAAAGTAAGTGAAACCCATGGCTTTTAAATGATAAAGAAGAAATAAAATTTATTAAAGTGTGAGAGTATAAAAGCTAGGAATTTAAAAAATATATATATATTGAAAAGATTAAAAACCGCATTTATCTTTTGGGTTTAAAAATCAAAATAACAAGAGAGAATTAAATAATAGAATTAAAGAAACTAGAAATAAAGGAAACTTCATATTGGAAAGTATGGAACATAGGGTAAAAAGCAAAAAGGAATCAACATTTAGGAGTTACTAAAAATCAGCAACTTCATTTTAGGAAAGTTATTAAAAGCATGAGAGGGGATCTAGGAACCCTAGGAGTAATTTAAGGAGTGATTTTTGGGGGAGTGAGGGAATTGAGTCTTTTAATTATTAAAAAAAGAAATTAATTTTGGAGAACCGTAGGGATGAGCGACACTTGGACGGCAGAGAATGTTCAGAGGTTTGTCATTAAAAATTAATCAAATAATAATTTAGGAAAGTAGGTGGGTCTGAAATTTCTATAAGAGGAAGGGAAATTGGAGGAAGAAGGGATGAACGGTTAGCGTAACGTTACGCTGCCGAATTGTGGCTTGACGGGTTTCTTGTGAGGAGTTGGGTTTATCTCAGCTGTGTTGGAGTGGTAGCTCAGCCGTGGAGGCGAGCTGAGACACTAGTCTATCTCTGGTTCTTGTGTGACCCCTTTGTGGCTCGGGGGGCTAAGGGGGAAGCAGAGTACCCCTAGCGTTTGGCTGGGAGGTACCGGTGAGCTTTCTGCGGTCGGCGAGCGGGAATGGAAATGAGAGCGGACGCAGCACAGAGCGCGGGACGTCTCCGAAGCGGGCGAGTGGCTAAGGTATGATTTTAATTCTGGCAAAATTGTTTAGAAATGGTTAGTGTTAAATTGTTTCTGGCGATTCGTTTTGTTTCTGGCGATTCGTCTTGTTAATGGTTACTGAAAAATAAAAGAAATTGTTTATCTCGGGAATACCTCCTTTAATTCATTTTTACCTCTGGCAAATTGTCTATCATTTGGCGAATCAATTTAGCCCAGCATTTCAATTTATTTCTGTCATATTCGTTACCTTCCGGCAATGCATCGGGGCGTTATTGGTCTGCGTTTTAACGGTTTCATGAACTACATCTTTTTCATTCTGTTGGGTGTTTCACCACTGTGTATTGGGCGTTTTTAGTAACTGCAATCTATGGGCAAATCTGAACGCCACTTGAAGCTATGTACATTTCATTTTTATTTATTTGGGGGTCTGCGTACTCGCCCAGACATCTTTGTTTTTCGTTTTTTTTTTTTTCATTGGGGTCTGCGTTATTTTTTTAAAAATACTCTGCGTTCTTTAATGATCCGCGTTCTAAAATTATGTTGGGCGTTTTTATTGACAACAGGCAGTATTGTTGGGGCGTTTTCTTTTGTGGGCATTTGATTGTACAGAGGCGTTTTCTTGATGCACTAAGGGCGTGTTTCTTTGAATGGCTGTGTGCGTTATTGCAATTGTTATGCGGGCATTCTCTTCTAGGCTGAAACTCCGTTCAATTCATTTAATTTCCTGGGGTCTGCATGATAATGGTGAACGCCAATCTAAATGCAAATGGCATGCCAAACCGATTTCCCTTGCATTTCATTTTTTTTTCTCGTTTATTTGTCGGGGTCTGCATGCAAATGGTGAATACAAAATCGAATTATAGTTAAATGCAGCCCGATTTCCATTACAGTTCGTGTTTTTTTTGTTATCTGGTCTGCGCCTTAATTGATCTGTGTTTATTACTGCTGGGCGTCCCCATTCGACCTGGGCGCTTTATTCCCTTGCGTTTGAGTGTGAATCCGATCGGTTTTTTTTATTTGACTGAGTGCGTACCTCACTCTGCAGGCGTTGTACAGATCTGCGCATTTTTATCGTTTATTTGGGCTGCGTTTTGACTGTGTGTTCCTTTCAGAAGGGCAATAGAACAGCTGCATTTTTCAGTTGTGTCCTAATGATATTCCTGCTGCGTTTTAAAGATATTCCGGTTGCGTATACAGGCGATTTACATTTGTGTTTTTCCTGTTGCGTAGTAATGATATACCTTTCCTCCCCTTTTGTTTTAAAAGTTGAGTAGCGCCCTGGTCAGTGGAAGTATTGCCTGCTGACCTGTTGACCCAACCACCGATTGCAGAAGTTTCGCCTTGCTGCAAGGCCTCCTTTAATTTCCCTACCGGCCTCCTTTAACTCCGTGACAGTGGTTCCCCTTTTTGTTGGTTATTGTTGCTGATGCCCCGCAATTATTGTGCTTCTTGTTTAAGGACAGCGTTATTCATTTTGGTGGGATTCTGTAGTAACTGTTGGATTGTGCGTGGGTTAGTCCAGTTTTAATTGCCAGGTGGCAGTCTATGCGCCTCAGCCTCTCGTGCCAGCCCTTTCTATTCGGGGTTAAGGGTATTGCTTCCTTATGGATTCTCTTAGTTGTGTCGTGCACCAGTCAACTCAGCCCTTGAATTTTAGTTGGGTTTAGTTCCTTAGTTTAGTTGCTAAATTAAGTAGTTGATTTAAATAACAACTGAATCATAGTTAGTTCTGAGTTAGAGTGCACGTCAACTTTTATGATTGCAATATAGTGGTTGGTTGGTAAGAAAATACCATAGGTGCAACATGTATAGGTAGGGCTTCAATGAATTATGTTGTTAGTGTGAATAGTAGATGGGAAGTCGTGTTATTACGAAGTAGTTAAGGAAAATGTTAAGGTTGATGGGTGACAAGGTAATGTTAACTCCATTCTAAGGGTAATATCATTGCTTTTAATTAGTACATGTTAGTTTCACCATTGATATATATTTATGAGGTGAAATTATATAGTGTCCTCTTTATATGGCTTCTTTTAAACTTTGGCATTTTAATTTTGGTTAATTTGGGTTCCTTCAAAAGTTTGTTATTTTGAATACGATTGATTTAAATCTTGTTGGGATATCAAATGTCTTTTGATCATGATGTCATATTGACATTTAAACCTGATGTTATTTATAGACATGATGTTGCTGTATATATGACAATAAGTTGCTTTAGAATTGGTCAAAGAAAATACATCGCTATTTATTTATTGTCTTTTAAACGGATTCCTTCAAATATGACTTTTAAATCATGGTCGTCTATATACACGATCAACATATAACCGGGATGCCACATTGTTATTTTTAAATGACTAAATTATAATACGATGTCACTTATAAATAGGATGTTATTTTTAAGTATTGTGTTATAATGATTAATTTCAAATATGATGTTACTTGGAATTATGATGTTACTGCGTTATTATTGGAACCTATGATCATAGATGACA
>JASDQU010308107.1:78377-98685 GCA_032191745.1 Picea mariana | reverse complement strand
GACGTGTCCCTAAATAAATTTATTGTCAATGTTTCGAAAACTTTTGCAATCGATCCAAAATTTCCTTATGAGTGATAACCCAACTTATCATTACCCAGGAATGAAATTCTACTCTAATTACATCCCAATAACAATTAAAATAAATACATTTGCAAAGCGGTGTCAATGCATCCCAAGATATTATTTCATATCAATAACGCAGATTGAGAAACAACTAAATTGTTGATCAGGGATCATCGTAATTAGTGTAAGAAACCTTTGAATTGGGATTTGGTTAAGAGGTCGTTCCTTAAACTTTTCAATTAAAGGATAGTAATGGTCCTTTTGTCCTATTATGAATAGGATTAGGATGACCTTACACGTGCATAAATTCCATCACAGTAGTGAATTCTAATTATCATAGAATACTTATCTAGTTACCTTTTTGGCGAGTGTTATTGACAGGTTCATGATTTTGATCAGAGATTTTAATGCTTATGCTCATCGTTTAACGACATATTTATTGATTTATGTTCAGAATATTTAGTGCTATGAGCTCTTCTTAATTACTATTCCTTGATGTTATATTCAAAGTCCTTAATGTTATATGCTTGCTTTAAATAGTAATGTAAACTGGTTGTCTCGCTGCGCCTTAAGAATACTATGGATGGATGAACTTTAAGTCTTAAATTTACTCGCACCACCAAGATATGTTGGTGCATGATCGTTTTAATATTAAATCCCCCTTCTCCTTGGTTATGCTAATGAATAGGTGCTTAGGTAGCGGGCACTATGGACTAAGTTGACGCGTAAATGTTTATGCCTTAGCTTAATAATGTGCTTGCCTCTTTGTTGTTGTGTGAGCTCCTTATGATTGGATTATCATGCGCAATGATCATTAAGTGAATATGTTTTTCTGGAAAATGGATAATGCGCTTACCTTGAAAATGATGTTGGTTTTAGTAATCTAATGATTGTCCTGGTGAGTCGAGTTGAGCATTTTGATTTGTATAGTACGTGCATCATGTTTAATTGTATAAACGCACTGATTATGGGTTGCTTTATTGTGATATTCCGTTGATATGTGTTCGTCATTCATGACGATGATGTGTCATCCTTGCGTCACGATTGTTGTTAATGTGTTAATGTTTTTTTCATTTGTATATTGCACTATGTGTCAATAATGTCGTTATTAATTTTTGTTGTATATTTCCTAACACAACATTAAAAGAAAAGAAAAAAAAAGTTACCTATTGTATGTTGTTTTTTGGGGCGTAACGGTGGGGCGTTACATATGGTATAAGAGCGGATTCAACCCTGCGACTGTGGACAACCACGTCTTCCACTGAATTATACACTTGAATTAATAATTTAACGCTAATTAAAACTTTAACCTATCCATGACTTACTCATGGTTTGAGGATGTGCAAAGGTCCCTGACATTGTACCAGGGGAGGAGGTGTGACGCCTCCTGTAGCACCCACACCAAAGGGGTCCAACCCCCAAGGAGAAGAACAAGTCTTGAGCATGAGAGGATTGTCACGTGGGATGCGTTGGGTCTGACAAGTTCCTTCTAGGGAAATGTGAGAGGCCTTGACTAACCGTTTGTAATGAGATAAGGTCAGGGCACCTGTACCCATGAGGGTCCACAGTGTGCCCCAACCAGTGCTAGTAGCATTCACAGGGAAATCTGGAATATTATGTTCTCGCGTTCATGAGTGCCACAGACGACTCAGCTGTCGAGACATGGATGGAGAGATAGGCGATGTGCTACCCACTTAGTGGTTATGACCTCCAACACAAAGGTCTGCATGGCGATAATCAGCTAAAGGGGAGCACTCTTCTATGGTAGAAGACGCTCCTACCTTAGTTAAAACATGGTCGCTGAAGCCATGTTATGAGAACGGTTCGTGGAACGGTTTTGGAAGAAGTAAATGTCCAATGAGTCCAATGCCTTACGACAAAATGGTTGTATGGTGTCGGATTATGAGGCCAGATCTATGGAGCTACTCTAGTATGCCCCACATATGAACACAGAGAAGATAGAGGTCGACAAGTTCGTGTCGGCCTTAACTCCAACTATCGTGTGAAGGTGAGGATATAAATGCCTCAGACGTTGCACGATGCAATTCAGTAGGCCTCTTAGATAAGGAATAATTGACTGCGAGAGTCAGGGTAGGGCTCCTGCAAGACTGTCTGGAATAACGACATCTAGTGTGCAGCAACATCAGATGCCAACCATACAAGACATCTTGGTATCAAGATACGTCTATAGTACCCTTGTTCACGACACTACAACGATGGGTTCCTCAGCAGAGAACCCCCCCCCTATAGGGGACCACCGCTTCAGAAGCAGCAACGGTTAGGCCTGTTCAGCTGAATAGACCAGGGCTTTAGGCTGGTGGGCCAACAACTACTACTTCGGGGACTAGGAGTACTAGAACGAATATTGAATGCTGGAAATGTGGAGAGCCACATTACCAACATGTCTGTCCAGTTGCGAGGACCATAGAAACCGAGTCAACATGACACACTACTGTTGTGGAGTTGGGAAAGGCCCATAAGATTCATGACCGCGGTGAATAACCGCTAGACCGAGTACCAGTACACCGTGCTTGAGGCATCAGGTACCATCACCAACCAAACTTTAGTATTTGTTAGATCCCGGTGCTACATAGAGCTCTATTCCTAGTACTGCGTTGAAGGGATTCAGGTAAATACATTCGACAAGATGAGCTTAGATTCGTCGATATGACTTTGTATGCCAACCAGATGGTTGGAGGAAGGGGTGTGAATTGTCGCTTCAACCTGGGGAATAGTGTAATGAAGTTTGACATACGTCACTAACTTAAGACCTTATGACAAAATCATAAGTATAAACTGGTAGGAATCACATGTTGCGATTCTCAACAGTGAAGCGAAGCAGTTGAGTTGAATCGACGATGAGGGAAGGAGAAGAGTGATTGTAGGAAGAAAATAGGGAGTATCTGTGAGGTTCATCCCTTCCCTACAGCTACGGAGGAGTATGCGTAAGGGATGCAAGCTATATGCACTCCTAGCGCTGAACAACAAGGGCATGGCGAAAGGATTAGAAGAACTTCCGGTAGTAAGAGAGTTTTTGGATTTGATTCCCAGAAGAATTACCAGGTGTGTTGCCCAAAGCCAAGATGGAATTTACCATCGACCTAAAACCTAGAACTAAACCGATGGCAGGAAAGCCTTATCAGATTTGACCCTTAAGTTACATGAGTTGAAAGTGCAACTGAAGGAGTTTTTGAACCTAGGACTTATACGTCCAAGTGTATTGCCTTGGAGTGCTCCTGTTAATTCCATACAGAAGAAGGATGGGTCGTGGAGAATTTGCTTGACTATTGTTGAGTATTCCTTGATGACATTTTGATATATTCTCGGATGAAGGAAGATCATGACGAACCTTTACGCTTGGTACTACAGTGTTGCGAGAGAACAAATAACGGGAAGCAGTTGCAATGCTATCGATGATTCATTGCTCAGGGCATGTTATCTTTAGCGAGGGTATCATTGTGGATCCAGTGAAGGTGGAGGATATTATGGAATAGTTTGCGTCGACGAACGACCCAAAAGTACGCAACTTCATGGATTTAGCAGGATATTATCGACGGTTCGTCGAGGGTTTTTTGAAGATAGTAAATCCGATTATGGAAATGCAGAATAAAAACAAGAATTTTGTATGGATCAAGAAATGAATGGAAGCATTTCAAAGGCTCGGGGAGTTTTTGACGACAACACCGATATTAAGGGTCCCTGTCATGGACGAGGAATTCTTGATATGCACAAACTTATCCAAGGAAGGCTTAGGAAGAATCTTGATGTTAGGCGATCAAGTGATCGCTTACATCTTGAGAAAGTTAAGGAATCATGAGGAGAAATACACGACGCACGATTTGGAGTTGTTAGCCATCATGTATGCTCTGAGAGTGTGGAGACACTACCTGATTGGACAAAACATTTGAACTAAAAATGGACCACTGTGGTTTACAACACCTTTTATTCAAAATGAATTGAACGCACGACAAAGGCGTTGGTCAGAACTGCGTATCGATTACGATTTTGAGATTCCTACTTAAAAGGAACAATGGACAGAGGGAAGATGTGTTGAGTTGAAGACCACGCATATTTTTAGTGATACCTCTTCAAATGAATCTACGTAAAAATATTCTAACTACAACACAACGCTGACTGGTATAAAGAGGGTAAGGAATTTTTTTTGGGCAAGACACCATGTTGGTACCAAAATTGAGGGATATACTGTGGACAATGACAGATCCTTGAGATATAATAATCGGATTTACTTACATCCCAACGACGAGTTGAGAAGTTTTGATCTTATGTGAAGCTCATAGAGCAGTGTACATGGCTCATCCAAAAGTCATGAAGATGAGGACAGACCTTAAGCCTTTATTTTTATGGAAGGGATAAAGTTGTACATCGTCAACTGCATGGCAATATGTCTAGAAGGTCGGCAGGTGAAGGATGAACATAGAAATTCGGTAGGATTGCTACGACCACATGTTATTCTGGAATCAACATGGGAGGTCATTTCGATGGACTTCACTATTGAATTTCTGTTGACGACAAGGAGGAACGACCTGATTTTCATGACAGTTGACACTCTGACAAAGAGTTCACATTTTTTCCATATGCGTACGACGCATTAGGCGCCAGGTATAGCTAGGGTTTATATTAGCAAGATTTTGAGATTGCCAGACGTACCAAAGGAATTGTATCCGATAAGGGATTCAGAGTTTGCAGGATGATTTTGGATGAGTTTCCAAAGAGGCCTTGGGAACACCACTGAACTTTAATACAACATGTCCTTGAGATAGATAGGCTGAATGAAGGAACAAACCAATTTGGGAAGGTTTTGTTGCGTATATGTGTGTTGGACCAATGGAAATGTTGGGAATAGTTATGGTTGCTCGCCGAGTTTGCGTGCAACAACATCCATCAAAGCACTATTAAGAGGGCGCCATTTGAGTTTCTTTATGGGCGACCGTGTCAGACTCCTTTGAGTTGGGATTGAATCGAGGATGGGGTCCTGGTAGGACCAGAAGCGATCCAAGAACTGAAAGAACGATTCAAAACAACACAAAAGGGGATGGAAGAAGTGCAGGATCAACATAAGGGTTTGTCGATGCTCATTGCGTCGACCATAATTATGAAGGACCTAATGACTAATCGTGCCTCATTCTTTGAGGCGCTGCATGATGTTTATCTTGTGTCCATGTGTGAATTAGGTCAGTGTTTCTACGCATGAGATTGATTGACTTCTTGGTCAATGTTGGGCACAATGTGCTCACGGCGAAACCAATCCACTTTCTGGGTCATCCATTCGACATATATGGTGTCGAATTGTCAATCAGGTCAATCTCTAGTAGGAAAATTATAGTCCACACTCAGCTACCTGGGATGACGCATATGATATGCGTCATCATTTTCCCTTTGTTGATAGTTAGACATTTAGATATTGTCAAATTCTTTATTTTTTCATTTGTATACTGTGAAAATTTGGGACGAAGTTTAAAACAAGAGGGGTGTATGTAACATCCCGCTCTTGCACTCACCCGATGTGACTTATTCTTGTGGACACTTGTGTGCAAGTGATCCAGTTCACTATATGATTAATTGATTCGATTATGGAGCATGATGATGTTTGTGGATTTGATGATATGTTATTTTATGATATTTATATCGAGAGGTGTTATTGATTGGTTTTCCTGAGTGTGCAGGACTGTGGACATTTGAGGATGTCGATGGCATTGATGGAACTCCTTGGACTCTGGATCGAGTTAGGGAGCGGACGGTTATGGCTTGAATGTTTTGATATTACATATGTGACATATGAATAGATATTATGATGTTGATTGTTATCGCTGACACGTTTCGTTGATGGATGCAGGTTGAGCATAGCTTTCTAACCAAACTCACATTAGGAGTAAAGGGGTCACGCGTGACAACCAGAGATATTGAGGGAGAGGTGTGGCAACAACCCTGCCACAGCCTATTAGCACTCCCGTTGTGGCTCAAACTGTAGGTTAACGATTACCTAGTTCGAGATATCCACGATGTCGTGAGGGAAGACTGTGACAGTCACTCACAATGATTCTAAGGGGTGCACAATAAGGCAGGGTCCTTATTCCTTAGAGGCCATTAGTGTCCCACAAGGTCACCTAATGGAGTATTGAGTCCAGGGGTTTGACGTCTACCAAAATAAGTCAAAAGGATAGTGGCACCCTTGGAGCATGTAGTGCGTCTTGAAGGGCACATCGCGTAAATAAAATAGGAATGCAAGCAAGTGGAACCCTTGGAGCATGTAGTGCGTCTTGAAGGGAATGTCATGATTTTAACTCTAGAGAGTTAATAAACCTAGTACCTAGAAAACTATGCCTCCTTAAGACCTGTTTGGCCTTAAAATGAATGATGGTATGAGTAAAGTTTAATAAAAAATAAAAAAATCCCTTAAAAACTATCGTCGAGCATAGTGAATTTAAAACCTAGGTCTTAGTAAAACATTGAACAAAAAAAAATGGACATGTAACAAGAAGGGGGTAAATAAAATTCAAACATTAATAATTAAAGTGAAATTTTAATGAAAGATTAAATTATTAAAACGGTAAATTGTTGTTTATGTCTAAACTTTCTAATTTTGAAATTAGATAGAAAGGGGAACTTAAAGAAAAGGGGAAACTTAAAGAAAAAGGGGAATGTCTAACTTAGTAGGGAATCTAGCCTTTAGAACTTTCTAATTGTGAACTCAACTAGGTTTTAAGAAAGACGTCAGTCATTTAAGAAATGTAAGAGAATAAAGGGACATCGAGGAGCGGTTTTAGGAACACTTTTAGGTGGGTGAGAGAAACAGAAAAAATTGAATTAATTAATTTATGGTGCAACTGGGGATCAGGTGACATGTGTACGGGGGAGGTTTATCCTAATTAAATTTAATAAAAATAATATAATGAGGGTTTGGGAAACTAATCACTAATAAAACTTTATAAAAATGATGGCGGAGGAGGAGTATGATCACGTATGGTAGGCATAAGGTTACGCTTCCGATATTTTTCTTGACTGATTTTTCTTGTGGGTGTTGGGATGCCTAGCTAGGTTAAAAAGTGGTAGGTCGACCTTGCAAGGTGAGCTGGGAGCTATAATTTATTTACTTTTTTTGTGTGGCCCCTTTGCGGCTTGAGGGGCTCAGGGGGAATAAGAGTACCCCTAGCGTTGGCTGGGAGGTACCGATGAGCTCTCGATGGTTAGCAAGCGGGAGGACGCCCATATCATAAGATGTCGAAGAGCATTTCCAAGCCTAGCTTCGTCGGTAAAGGTATTCTCATTTCTCATGAATTGTGAAATGATTTGGCTATAAGTGTATGGTTTTCTTATTCCCGCAAATATATAAAACATTGTTATCCATTGTATTCTCTTTGCGCATGAATTGTGAACTGGTTTGGTTATAAGTGTATGGTTTCTAATTCACCATAGATGTAATGAAACCACTTGTATTGAATGTATTGTGGGAATTAATTTATCCTATTAAACACTAAACACTCAGATATTTATAATCCTATCATAAACTTCCTTAATACAAAATTGACTAAGTTAAGTGCATATCTTGTTGTATTAAAATAACTTATTATTATTGGTAGGAGACTTAAGAATTTATGCACTAAAAATATATAAGTGTTGGATGTTTGAGGAATCCTTGTATATTATCACGAGGTTTATAACTAAAAAGGGTTTTCAACTTATTGCGTTGGCAAGGACCAGGGAAACATTGATGAGAAACTACTACCTTAACTCTGTATTGATTCTGATTACATTGTAAATTGCTGCAATAATTTATGCATGCCTAATGCCAAATCTGGATACTAGAAATAATTGGGTGTGAGAATAATTAAAATAGGTAGTTGAACCTGTGCATTAATGGAGGGTTACTCAACTCTAAAAAGAAAATAAAATAATAAAAAATAAAAACTGAGCTGCAATGAGAACGTTAAGCGCAAGGTCTCTAGACGATGCCCTTTGGGTATGTCCGCATCCTCTCTTGCATTTAGGCCTGGGTTCATGTTTCTGTGGAACTTGGATACCTATCCACTATAGGGAAAATGAAACAGCCTCTTAAAAACTTTGTACCCCACAATTCCTTTGGATTAGCCTGAAAACTGGTAGTGCTGGCGAATGAACGCCTTGTTCATTCTTGGATTCGGGGTACATATTATCGTGAGAGAAGGGGATCCCCTCTGTGAGTGTGCATCTGTCTTCCCTCCACCGTGAAATTCACATGGTTAAAGGCCTTCCCGCAATCAAGAGACTCATTTAGTTGAAGGACAGGCTCTTCAATGGATCCTTCAGATTTTCGGTCAATATATGCCTCGACTGCTTATTGTGACTTCATTTCCAATTTTTGGGTGCGTTTATATACCTTGAGTACGAGCTTCGCCTTCAGCAGAGATATTTGAGAAGATCTCGATTTAGGGAAATGTTGACTGGGTGGCCTCTCTGCACGTGCGGCCTGTCAAACTTGAAGCAGTCATTCCTTTGCTCGATCCTTATATATTTCCTTACCCTTCAGAATTCTCTTAGAAAGCAGACATTCCTTCTCATGATCCTAGCGAAAGTTCCTCTGGGTAAACGCCTAACCCTAAAAATCAAAAGATTGTCCACCCACCTGTTGGTAAAAATAGTGCCTAGAAGTCTTGAAGGGCTGATTTTAGGGAGAAAAGGATCCCACAAAATTCCTTCAGATCGAAGATAGTACATATGTGGTAAAAGAGACCCTTATGGTGTATTAGGTCTAGTCTCTTTAGGAGTTTAGCTCCGCTTATTTCTGAATCGATTTTCACAGTTCAAGGGGCTGGATAGTTTGAAGAAATTGAACCCTAGAGTGGTAATTACAACCATTGATGTCTCTAGTTGTGTAGATCTGTATTACTCAGGAACGGGTCAAGCTTAGTTATCTTACCTTGAATTAGGTTCCTTACTCTTTTTCATATCTTATCCTTAATGGACAAAACTTGGTTTCATAATCATAATTTATTCTTCTTGTGTTATCTTAATCATATTACCATTTTAATCGGTTTTGGGTGTTTCTGTTCAACTTAATTTCCCTCAACGACCTGTCCCTAAATAAATTTATTTTCAATATTTCGATAACTTTTTCAATTGATCCAAAATTTCCTTATGAGTGATAACCCAACTTACCATTACCCAGGAATACAATTCTACTCTAATTCCATCCCAATAACAATTAAAATAAATACCTTTGCAAAGTGGTGTCAATGCATCCCAATATATTCTTTCATATCAATAACACAGATTGAGAAACAACTAAATTGTTGATCAGGGATCATCGTATTTAGTGTAAGAAACCTTTGAATTGGGATTTGGTCAATAGGATTGGTCGTTCCTTAAAATTTTCAAGTAAAGGATAGTAATGGTCTTATTGTCCTGTTATGAATAGGATTAGGCTGACCTTACACGTGCATCAATTCCATCATAGTAGCGAATTCTAATTATCGTAGAATGATTATCTAGTTACCTTTTTGGTGAGTGCTATTGACAGGTTCATGATTTTGATAAGAGATTTTAATGCTTATGCTCATCGTTTAATGACATATTTATTGATTTATGTTCATAATCTTTAGTGCTATGAGCTCTTCTTAATTACCCCCTTGATGTTATATTCAGAGTCCTTAATGTTATATGTTCTCTTTCAATGGTAATGTAAACTGGTTGTCTCGTTGCACCTTAAGAATACTATGGATGGATGAATTTAAGTCTTAAATTTACTCGTGCCACCAAGATATGTTGGTGCATGATCATTTTAATATTAACTCCCCCTTCGCCTTGGTTATGCTAATGAATAGGTGGTTAGGTAGCGGGAGCTATGGAATAAGTTGACGCGTAAATGTTTATGCCTTAGCTTAATAATGTGCTTGCCTCTTTGTTGTTGTGTGAGCTCCTTATGTTATCGTACGTAATGATAATTAATTGATTATGTTTTTTTGGCAAATGGATCATGCGCTTACCTTGAAAATGATGTTGGTTTTAGTAATCTGATGTTTGTCCCAGTGATCTGAATTGAGCGTTTTGATTCGTACAGTACGTGTGTCATGTTTAATTGTATAAACACATTGATTATGGGCTGCTTTATTGTGATATTGTGTCGATATATGTTCGTCATTCACAACGATGATGTGTTGGCCTTGCGTCATGATTGTTGTTAATGTGTTAATGATTGTTTCATTTATATATTTCACTATGTGTCAATAATTTCGTTATTAATTTGTGTTGTATATTTCCTAACACAACATTAAAAGAAAAGAAAAAAAAATTACCTGTTGTATGTCGCTTGTTTGGGCGTAACGACGAGACATTACAAACGTCAAGAAAAAAATTGTACAAACATAGAAAATTTTGATTGCAAATAGATGAAAATGATGAACTTTCTTGTTGGACAGTTATTTCTAGACAACCCTACAAAGATAGACTTGCAGGAAATGTTAAAAAATTGGCCCGTAATTATTGGTTGATAGAATATTGTATTTCACCACATACAAGGGATGTGTTTCAATGAAGAATAACATGAAAACAATATGTATAACATCTAAAACATATATTTCCAATGACACAAATAGAACTGTTCAATAAGTTCAAATAAGTTAAAATTTCCATCAATACATTTGTGCAACAAAAACCATGGTTTGTTAGACCTGTCACTGTTCTTGACACTTGTTGTTGTCGTTATCATGTGGAATTTGAATTATATTACGACACTTTTCTTGATTTTGGTAAAATTTTATGGCCAAGTTCACCTCCTCCTTCCACATTCCGTGCTTTTATATCTGAAATTCTATGTGAAAGAGAAGGTGATGAATTATTTTACCAAAAAAAATGTTTTGGTCGAAAGAAATGTGATCGTTGTGGAAATCTAAGTTTGTTTCACTCAAAGTATACTATTGATATGAATGATCAATAATTTTATAATATAACAGTCAATTGGAAGATATATGAATATATCAAGAACACGGCTCCACATTCTTCAAATGTTATTTTCAAAAGGATTGATCTGAAAGTAGATAAAATCTGTGTGATAGATTTTTTGAAGAAGTTTCATGAAGAAATTTATAAATACATGAAGCATTCACATATATCTCGATGGCAAGAACTACAATTCAAAAAATCCCGTGAAGTGTTTCCACCAAGGACAATTTTGTCTGTAGTTGATTTTGCAGAGAATTACACATTCGTTGCACACAAAGAAATACATAGTGAATATTATCATTCTGATCAAGTCACTACATTTTCCCACGTTCAATATAGACATGCTCAGTAGAGTCTTGATAACACATAAAGCACCAATGCCAATCAACATGTTATTAAATAATATCACTTTTATATAAGTGATGATCGAGCACATGACACACATTATGTACAACATTGTTTTGATAAATTTTATGATTCATTGAAAGAACGTGAGATAAGATTCGATCGACATTGGATATGGTTAGATGGGTGTGCGGGTCAGTTCAAATCTTCACGATCATTCTATTGTTTGTGTCGTCTTAATAAGAAATCCAACATCACACATTGTTGGATTTTTTTTAGACTGGTCATGCAAAAGGAGAGCACAACGGTGTAGGGGCATGTGTAAAATGAGCACTTCAAAGGTATCAGATGAAACCTCATGTCGATCGATTTGAATCCTCTAATCAAGTTGTTGAATGGTGAAAAATAGCGCTAAGCCATGAAAATAATTTGTCAAGGGATGTGAGCTGGTGTGTCTATGTATACATGTTACACATGTACTTAGGATATTTTTAATCATGTGTTCAAATTTATATGATCTTCAATCATTTTCTTGAAATATTTTGAGTTAACAAGTTCTTGTCTTGTGCAGGTTTTTTGGGTATGTTGGAAACCAAGATGTAAATAGATCAATCCCATATGAAGCCGGTACAATACATGGAACACGAAAAATGCATTCAGTTAAAACAAAACTCTATAGAAATGTGTTTGCATTTGATAGAAGAAGTGAGTCTTGTTTTTGTTCAATTTGCATAGAGGACACAGAATCCATAGAGATTTGTGAAAACGAAAATGCGAAATATGCTAAAGCTTGGAGACATATCGAACTTAATATAAACGGAAAATTCCACTTTCAAGATCAGACGAGATGGAATCAAATGAAACTATAGTGTCAGTTGATGGCGATAGAGTTTCTGATCTTATTAGAGAAAGTCATTTTTATGTTTAAATATTTTCAAACAACTTGTAGATGTAATTGTGTAATAATCTAACACGAACTACTTGTTGGAACATATAAAATTATTTGCAGGAGATGTATTTGTCACAGTTGCACTTGTAGACAACACTGAAAACGTGAAATATTATTTGATGTGATGCATAGAACAAAATATGAGGGTATTAGATGATTTTGATGATAACGGTTTTATATATGAAAGAGGATCCATCGTATTGAAATGATATTTTTTTCAAGAAACCCATCAAACCGATACTCATGTTCATTTTCAAGACTACCAGTCAGATGTCATAAGTTGTCAATATAGTCATTTGGTATGTGCAACACACATAAAGTTAATAGAAGTTCAATCAAGAAAAAAAACAAAAGTTAGAAAATGGAAAATGTCTAAATCTGATCACGAATAAATAATTGAAGATGACATACCATTAGGATTTATTTAAACAAGTGACATGTACATTCCAGAATTTTATATTTTACATTGAAAGTACACTTATTTATGAATATGTAGGATTCTAGAACCATTTCCAATTTACTTTACTTCCATGGTCCATTCAAATAAGAAACACTATATTTTTGATGAATTATAAAGTTTACCAAGCCTTATTTACAATTTCAGGGAAGAACCTATAGATTGTATCTAGGGAACCTAAAATGACCTAGATAATTTGGGTGATTATACTTTAATCCTAAAAATTATCCATCGTATACACAAATCCTTTAATGCATAACCAATTTACTACATATAGGATTTGTGTTCATTATTTGCAATGATTGAAATGTTTTTTCATATGAAGAGGATAAGTTCATATCAAAACTAGGACACATTTCCATGTCATTATAAGGGACTATTGATGGCTTAGAAAAACTTTCACTAAATGTAGTACCTTTCTTAAAATCATCCACCTCTCTATTAATATCTCTAGGAACAATATCATCTACAAATAAAAAATACTAGGTCATCTAATAACGCTCGATTTGTTGCATTTAGATTTTCATTTTTTTAATTGAATTTGGAGTATATTGAGAATTCAAGGTAGTGTATGATTAACATAATAATTAAAAAATTTAAAGACATCTTAAAAAATTTCAATTTTAATTATGAAATTGTGAATTTTGATTCCAAAAGTGTTGATATTATATTAAATTGTTACAATGTGCATTTAGATTTCAATATCTTGAAGCAAAGTGAAAACAAAATTGAAATTATGAGCTACTTGAAAACGTGTATGATGAACCTAACACTACTTATATTCTACACATTAAACATAGTTTTCATTAAGTTTAATTGAAAAAAGTTAAGTTGAAAAAGAATTTGGTTTTGTGACTTGATAACAAAAAATAAAAAATAACAGGTCATCTACTAAGGTTTGGTTTGTTGCATTTAGATTTTCATTTTTTTAATTGAATTTGGAGTATATTGTGAATTCAAGGTAGTGTATGATTAACATCCTAATTAAAAATTTTAAAGGTCCATCTTAAAAGGTATCAATTTTAATTATGAAATTGTGAATTTTGATTCCAAAAGTGTTGATATTATATTAAATTGTTACAATGTGCATTTAGATTTCAATATCTTGAAGCAAATTGAAAACAAAATTGAAATTATGAGCTACTTGAAAAATGTGTATTATAAACCTAACACTACTTATATTCTACACATTAAACACAATTTTCATTAAGTTTGATTGAAAAAACTTAAGTTGAAAAAGAATTTGATTTTGTGACTTGATAACAAAAAATAAAAAATAACACCATCTACTAAAGATTGGTTTGTTGCAGTTAGATTTTCATTTTTTTAATTGAATTTGGAGTATATTGAGAATTCAAGGTAGTGTATGATTAACATGTCCTAATGAAAAATTAATATCACTAGTGAATACTTCCATTAATGGTAGGTGCCATATTAATGGCACTAGTGAATAATTCCATTAATGATAGGTGTCATATTAATGACACTAGTGAATGCTTCCAATGCGAAGAGGATTGCTAATCCATCAACCCTTTTCTACCCTTTTCGATACATAAACAATTTATATCTATATACATTTTAATGAAAATTGCTTACTTATATTAAAGAATATTTTAATTTTACATATTAAAATAGGTTCTAGATCATGTTTTTATTTCAATTTTTATTTCAAAGTATATTTTTATTTCACATTTTCTTGAATAAATATATTGAAATATCAAAAAGAAACCAAAGACGAACATAATCAGTTTAGTGTTGGACTGTCATTTCATTGTGAATTTTCAATAAAGAAACCAAGGATGAACATAACCAGTTTAGTTCTGGATTGTCATTTCATTGTGAATTTTCAATTTTGAGTTCATAGTTTTTACTAAAATTTGGATTGATAGGAATCTGCGCCCTATCAAAATAAAGGAGTGGCCTAGATTGATGCGATGATCAATATGATTAAATTTACAAAATCATTGTTAAAGTCAATTGCTTATCACTTGAATGTAATGGAATAAAATCCATATCACCCAATGAAAACTGGATTTTACCTTGGTAGTATAATACTAATTTTTCATCACCATGGACTCATACTTTTTTTTTTTATGTTTTCACTCTCATAAAAAGCTCTCATATATTTTTAATATACAATATTATTTGTTGTTTTTTCCATTCTAATATTATTAATAGGAGGCAATTGAGAAGTTTGAAACCTAACTTGAACAACCCTCTAGTCCTCAACCCTCATGTCTGAGTGTCGTTTGGGGTAAGGGCCTCCAAAGTGGGAAACTATAATTTGATGATTTGTTTGACTATTTTCAACCATATTTGAAAATCAAACAAAATTAAAATTATAAGTTAGAAACTATAATTTGATAACTACCTAGATCTCCCATCACTATAGAATCAACAACACTATATTCCGAACAGCCACTCTGACACCCCTTCTTGCACTTACCCTAACTTCTGCCATTGTCAAAGTGCTCTCGAGGATGTCGTGATATGTTTACCTTTTTATCGGATCACCTCAAAATGCTCAGTTGTGCATGAGGAACATACATCCCACATGACTGTGAGCCTTCGGGAAAGAATCAGTCACATCTTTCAACCCTCATAATCTCCGAGTGTCGTTTGGGGTAAGGGGCTCCAAAGTGGGAAACTATAACTTCATGATTTGTTTGACTATTTTCAACCATATTTGCAAATCAAACAAAATTGAAATTACAAGTTAGAAATTATAATTTGATGATTTGTTCAAGACTATTTTCAACCATATATGCAAATAAAAAAAAATTGAAATTATAAGTTGTACTTGACATAGTACAATTATGCTTATAAATAAAATCAAATAAACTTTTTAAATTTCAGCAGAGTATCATAAAACATAAATTAACCTTTTACCAGCTAATAAAAATTGAAATTATAAGCTAACCATAAAACATAAATTATCTTTTCACCATTATAAACTTTGAAAATATAAGTTATTGACTATTTATAAATGAACAATAAACAATATATTTCACCATCATAAACAATATAAAAGAAATCAAAGATGAAATAATAAATAATATATTCCACCATCATAAACAATATAAGATAAATCAAAGATGAAACAATAAATTGATATTTTGAGTTCCATATATATATATATATATATATATATATATATATATATATAATGAATGTTTGAATAGTTACACCACCAAATACATAGGTTCCACATCTATTTTAGGATGATAACAAAAACTAATAGGCTTGATTAAAACATTTAACTCCAAAATTCTTGACTCTAAGCCATCGCTTTAAGATAGATCACTTCATACCTGCAAAAGAAAACATTTGTCGAATTCAATATATAAAAATTTACAATAAAAGATATCTACAAATTTAAAATAAAATGTACACATGTACCATTTTAGATAAATAAAACAAGTTGCGATTAAAGAAAAATTGACATACATACCAAAAGAGTTAAGTTTTATCCTCCAACATACTCCTTTCCACCAAATATAATGTAAACATATTTTCCACCAAATATAATGTAAACATCTGTAAACAATAAAATATATCTACAAATTTAAAATAAAATGTACACATGTACCATTTTAGATAAATAAAACAAGTTGTGATTAAAGAAAAAATGACATACATATCAAAAGAGTTAAGTCTCATCCTCCAACATACTCATTTCCACCAAATATAATGTAAACATATGTAACAATAAAAAACAATTAAAAAAACCAATAACACATATTAGCATATATACTTTATTAGCAAATATTTTAAAGATATTTAACTAAATATTAAATAAACAATAAGAAATAATAACATACCCAATCGGAGTTCCATAGATTTAAGATTATCACTCTCTTTTTATTACACTTTTTTAAAACCAAACTTACATCACGAAGTTTCAAAATTTCCAAAATAGTTACTCTCCATATTAAGCATACATGATCTAAACAATGTAAAACCTTATCTAAAATCTTACAAAATTTTAAAGTGAAAAATTATGTTCTTGGTAACCAATTTTAGTGTTCAGAGTTAGATAGTACCCTGAAAATAAATATAGTTGTGTATGCAGAAAATTCACAAATATCCATATTAAGTCATTCTTCCAATAAAATGCTTATCTCCTCGTGGATAAAGTACCAGATCCTTCAGGTGAAGTTCTCATGCTAGGTGACCTTATTTACTCAGCAGTAAAATACATATCTTCTCAGCAGTAAAATGCTTATCTCCTCTTCTGCAGTGGAATAGATGTTCTCATATAATCAAATGCCCTCAAATTCCCTTTCAAATTAAAGGACTCATAAATCTTCATATTAAGTCACTCTTCCAAGAAATTACTTATATCTATGAAAGTTCACAAATATCCATTTTAAAAACCATTCTTCTAAAAAATACTTATCTCGTCTTGGTGGAATAGATGTTCTCATATAATCTTTTATGTATATGCAGAAAACAAAAATCTGCACATATGTTAAGTCATTCTTTAAAAACCATTTAAATATTTCATATTTTAACATGGGATGTATTCATATTACAAATAATCAAATGCTCTTTGAAATATGCCTTTGTTGTGATCTAAAAATAAGTGAGATCATGCACATACTTAGCTTATTTGTAAATCTACTTGAATGTTAGTTTTTGTGGTTAGTAAGCAATTAGTTAAGAGTTTGACAATACTCCAAGAAGGAATTCACTTTGTTGTATGCAGAAAACACAAATATCCATACTACACCATCATTGGACAAGAAGGCAAGGAATGCATTCAAAGAAAATTTATAAACTTCTCATTTTCTGATGTGGGATAGAGTTTGTTGTCAAATCATCAAATGTTCAAGTTCAAAATTAGGTCTTCATCATGATCTAAGCACAAATAAGATTAAATGTACTATTTTAGATGACAATAAGCTCATATAGGAGTTCTATATATTTCAAAATAATTGATCAAAGCGATAAGCTTATATAAGAGTTCTATATATTTCAAAATAATTGATCAAAGCATTGAAAAGTTATATAGACACTAGTTGAGTAACCCTATGAATAGGAAAAGCTAAAATAAAAAGTTGATCAAACAAAAAAATGAAAAAAGTAAAAAATATAAGCATATTCAACAAAAATAAGCTTGAACACTTATATAAAAGTCCCAACATAAAAAAAAACTAAAACTAACTAATATGCAATGAACATACATTTAAGAATCATCATGAATAGACACATCCTTCCCAGGTATGGATGCATCCTCCTCGGTCTCAATATACCACACTCTCTTCTCCACATTATGTTCAAGCACACTCTTAGGCACTCTCTTCTCCACATTTCCCTATATAACACATTTCAAATTTGTACATTTGAAAATTAAATTTAAATGATTTTAACACATTAAATTGTAGTTTTAAATTTTGAAACATGTAATACCTATGATGTGCCAACCTGAATATCAATAAATTATACCCACCATACCCTAATATTCAATACATTATATATTGTTTAATACATTCTTCTTTTAAATTAATAATTTAAATGACATTGCAATTTTCATATACAACTAAATTTGTTTTCAACATGCAATGATACCTATGAACTCCCACCCTTTTCAAACTCTCCCAATGAGAATTGGGACAAGCCTGCCCAAGTAGTAGTAGATGGAATAGGGATCTGTGAACAACACAACTAAGAACTAAATCTAGGATTCAATGTGTTCACATTTATACAAAAACATAAATTTCATGTTGTTGATCTTATTCAAAAGATTGGACAACTAAAGTACTCATATGAGGATATTAGAAAACGCATACCTGATTCAACCCATCCAAATTTAAACTCTTGGAATCAAGTCCCTTATTTACTAGAGATTCATTTAACATATGTCCAAACTGCAATTAGTGACAATAACAACTCAATTATTTCTAAAGATACAATGATATAAATCTATCTCTAGAAATAGAAGTAAACTATCATCAAATGCATCAAAAATTTACTAACTATAACACACACCAATCCAATGTTCGGTTCATCATTCTGAATGACCTCTTTCCAACCATTACAGAAAATTTTTTCATACTCCTTAATATCTTCTACTAACATGGTATCTAACTCCTCATCTGTTTTATAAACAAAATTGGCTCGAGAATTGCCTTCCGCTCTCTGGTGGTTCAAATCAACATCAACACCATAAAAAATCGATTCTAAGTTTTCCCCGATTGCATTCCTAGCCTCTTTACCAATCTCTGATGTAGCTCACAACTTTGAATGTGAGGAAAATTCTCTTGTTGGATCAGATACTAAAGGTCGTGGAGGCCTATGCAATGTCTCATTTCAATATGCCCATTTTCGATCATATGTCCGTCCTTTACCAACCCCATAATAATTGGACGGTAGGCTAGTATAATCAGGGTGCATGTCCATGAAAAAATCTGCATTAAAGTGTCTAGCAAAGTAATGTGGAACCTTATCATTCCATGAAAACTTCCCATATGTTGTCAAAAATCTATTATAAAGATGTCCTGTTATGTTGGGGTGCTTAAAATATTGCACCTTTAACATTTTTCTCTTTGGCCCATATTTGAAATTGAACATAGACATTGTGTTTTCTTTTGAAACTCTACATTTTACTACATCCCATTTATCATGGTTCCATCACCTCCAACTTTCTTCTACTCATCAAATCGATAAAATTGTCAGTCGTTGACCCCATCTTTTGATATGCATCCATAAAGTTTTGTAATGAATGCAAAACAATATCCAAGCTTTGTTTACTTTCCAGAGGGATATCCAAGCTCCTCAAATTATTTTCCAACCTGATTTTAACACTTGAGCATCGCTTGGGAGTCATTGCTTCAGTAATCCCTTTCCAAGGAAGCTCATCATCAACATCCGAAGGATAGGTGGACGTAGGTGTATAATCTTTTATTTCTTGATAACTCCTCCTAAATCCACCTCTGTAATGGACCTCCCATTTCGTTACGACAACTAGCCTCACATAACAAGTGCAATTTTTTTTTTTTTTGGTGTGTGTATGTAGGAAGGTAATAATGACATTATACTCAACATCGCAACACGGCGACGAACACAATGCATGCAAATCATGCCACAACAAACATAACGACCTAACATAAAATCACATCAAGCATTTCGAAGCAATGTATGACATTCAACCGACGAAGAATAAGAGTGACTACCTGCCTGTCCTACCCTGCAATGGTTAGGACCTCCAGGACACATAAGCAATGCTCAAGCCCAGGTTCCCATTGATTTTGACCATTTAAGGTCTCAAGGTTGGCAAATGTTCTGAGGAACAAGCAGGTGTCTACATCCCGCTCGACACAAGCAAACCAAGACTACTAAGCTAAGGACAATCATCCTAACTATAATGACCCTCCTCGTTATAACAACTACTCTGTTAACAGGTGCAAAAATTATATATTTTTTTTTTTTTGCGTTAAAGTGTGTGCACGCGTAGAAGTACGGACTCACGTGACTCTACGTCGCCACCCGGCAATCGACAACACTGACCCGACAAGAAGATGATTACGACTTGGTACAACACAAATTAAATGAACAAG